>VDFB02168306.1:0-15787 GCA_007258455.2 Sequoia sempervirens
AACAAATGACCACTATAGATGACATTGTTTCAATTTGTTGCTCTGCTAACTCTGGATTATACTGTTTTATCTGACTTGCTTCCTTGAGTGGATAATGTTGGATATGTTTATTCATGATGTCCTTAGTCTGGATTTTGGATATATCTGATGCTGATGTTGACAACTCTATTTGCCTATATGAATCAATAACCTGCTCTTTTTGTGTAACAATGTCAGGAATAAAGGGGTCTTATTCTGAATGAAGATCATCTACGCGTCCATACACAAAAAGCATCTCATGGGTAGATAGAGGAGTATATGCTATGTGGATATGATCATCTTGCATAGATAGGAGAGTGTCCATTAGATCATTGTAGTATCTTGTAGATATGAATTCTTGATCTTTAATAATTTTGGAGTTGCTTTCGACATGCTTTGGATCAATTTCTTGACATGGGTCAATTTCAAAGGATGGATTTCTTACAAAGGGTTCTAATTGGATGTCGTCATTAGACATGGTAAGTGGTCCAATATCCTCAAGTTTCAAGGTCAAGGTTCCTTCAGTATTTGTACCCATGAGGTCGAAGGATGTCAACATGTCTTGGAAAGGACCATTGCTAGACCTTGGAGAAAGATTTTGATCATGCTTTGGAATAAATTCTTGAGATATGTCCTCTAACTCATAAGGCAATGTTGAGACATTTTTAATATGATCATTGGTCAATGGATCGTGCATTATGTTGATAGGATCAAATAATCCTAACACTCCTTGAAATAGATCACTAAAGAGTGGCTCTTGATGTGTGGTGAGTTGGTCATTGAATGAGGTGGAAACATCTTCAATGTGCTCATTGATGGATAGGTTTTGAATTTTTTTTTCAACAATTGTGGTGGAGAGATTGTGAGTGTCTTCAACCATTGGGTCAAGTGATGTTGACATTTCTTGAATTGGATCATTGTTGGGTATCATTGGCGGATTTTGATCACGATTGAAAAGTGACTCTTGAACTACATTGATTTGATCTTCGGATGAGATAGAAACATCTCCAATGTGCCCTTTGATGGATAGATCTTGATCAATGCTATCACTAGTGGTTGAATGTTCATTGGTATCCCCAATAATTATCATTTTTCATGTTTGTGCTTGTGTTTTTTGGGTAGCTTGAGAGGCTTGGGCAACTTGGGTAGCTTGAGCGGCTTGGGTAGCTTGAGCAGTGTGGGTAGCTTGATTGGCTTGTGGAGCCACCTGATATTGTTGAAGCACTTGTTGGTAGGCTTGATGTGCTTTTAGTGCGATGTTACAATATTGACTTATTGCACTTGGTTTTTGGTTTTGGTGGTAGTGCTGGTGGATTCATAATTGTGTTGGATGTAGTGATGAATGGTTGAGATATGCTTGGAGTGATCGTGAGGGTTTGAGATGTGATGGGCATGACAGTGGTGGTTGGAATGATCAAAGTGATAGGGATGGTTGGAATGACCGAGGTGATAGGCCCTTGGGAGACCATGTTTTGATTTGTTGGGATGAACATTAGTGCTTGATTGAATACCGTCTGTTGGTGCGATGTCGATGGTATATTCAAAGGATTTGATGTGATGGCTTGATTGGTGTTAGGTGTATTGATTTGGATGAAGTTATTAGTGCTAGGTAAAGGGGGAAGCCCTAAACCAAGGAATGATGTTGATATGGGTAATGGTGGTAGAGATGTCTCTTGGCACAATGACTCAACTATTTTGGTAAGTGCAACAGTTTGATCTCGTCAGATTTGATCTTGATTTCAATCTTGACTCCCTTGATATAGTTGATTTGGATTTTGTTTAAGTAGATTTGGAGTGTGTACTTGTGTTTGATTTTGGACAATGTTTTGAGTTGGGATGATGTTCAAATTTGGCATTATGGGTTGAAATTGAACATTGTTGATGTTGGGAATCTCATTTCCTTGTTTTAGGTAACTCTGATCTTGCATGGTGTTACCTTGACTTGGAGTTGTTAACATCTTGTTTAGATTCTAAAAAATATTCATATGATTTGCAACCATATTTATTCCAAAGTTTTCTAGATTCATGTTTCAAAAACTTGTACTTGGTACATTCTCGTTGTTCATTTGAAGGCTCATGCATTGATTGTTTGGTTGGAAAACTTGTAGGTTTGGATTTAGATCTACCATCGGGAAATGTGTTCCAATCTTTGATTTAGGCATACTCACACTCATTGTGCCATTGGAATTTGTAGAAGGTAATGATCCCATGTATGGATTGTGTGAGTTTTGATAATCAATCGGCATTGTAAGGCTTTGAAAATTCAATTGATTTCGATTACTCATGATGTATGGATAAGGTTTATATTCCATGTTCCTCTTGTGTTTTGACTTTGTTGCAAAAGTGACCTCTAAGGTTCTTAGGACTAATGACAAGATGAAGGATGAAATGTGTAAATGATATGAGTGTTGAACGTTTAGGGACTTTGGATCAATACTAGACTTAGGGCTTGATTTTGATTGTTTGATTTGGATGATAAACTTGTAAACCCTAAGATGTTGGATGTGATCTTAGGATGAACTTGTTCAAAGGATTGCTAATTAAATTAAATGAATGAGAAAAGATGCATTCCCATACATCTAACTAAATGAGGTGATTTTGATTTTGATGATCTACCTAAGTCTTAGAATGAGGTTTCCAAAGATCTAAAGTTGTTTGGTGGGATGGGATGACAAGTGTTTGAATGAATGAAGTGTTTGATTTGATCCCAAATGAACCTAGGAGGGACTTGTTTACAAGACCAAGATAGTGAAGAACATTCCTTTCTCTAAGAGTAATTCAAAATCAAAAGACCAATGTTTGCATGAAAACCATATGACCAAAAGATGCCAAGCACATATGTGGGGTCCAATTTATTTAATATTTTCTTAATGGATTCCTTTTTTATCACAAACACTTCTTGATTAGGTTTTCAAACTAAGATGTCCAATGTCTTAATTTCTTCAAACCCCACAAGATATGTTATGTGGAAATTCAATGAACTTAAGGCAAGGGTTTTCCTATCGTTTACTTAAGTAGACAAATCGAGATGTAATCCAATGTTTAGAAACCTCTAAGGATGTAAATCCCAAGGGAAAGCAATAACATATGGATTGAGTCAATTGTATTTGTCTCCAAAAGGGTTTGAAATTTGGATGATGATGTTAAGTGTTTGTTTTCAAGATGTTTTCAATCAAAGCATTATGTTTTCAAACCAAGAACAAGTACAACCCTATGGATGTGAAAGACAATATTTGTTGGATTCCCACTTGGACAAGTCCAACTATGCTTATCTTTAGTGAATGGTTATATGCTTGACCCCATTGGCTCCCCTCCACGACACTCACTTATACGGGGTAGCCAAGCATCAACACCCATGAAACTCCCATGGCATGTTTTCCATTTCTACTAAAGACCGTAAAAGTGTGGGGCGGCTTCAGAACGACTGTTCTTGCACCAACAAATAGATCAAAGGATTTTGGCCAATTCTAGAACATGGGTTTTAATAAGAACTTTATGTTCATGGAGATTGACCCATATGACAAGAGTCCCCTTTCGGATCCATCTTGTTAGAATCAACCACATGATATTGGCATTTCTTCCAATATCCACATTTATATCCCAGCTGGAAATACTCTTGGCTTTAGAGTGTTACCTGTTGAGTCATTCCCTTGGGTGAGTACTTCTTCCCCAAGGTAGCCCCTCTAGGATAAACAAAAGCAAGTAAAGACAAAATCTATAACTTGATCAATCTTTGATGGCAACAAAGAGAGAATATATGCGATAATTCCCCCACTCACACACACAAGATGTTCAATTTTAAACCCAAATCAAAGTGTGGAGGTGATTGCTTTATCTCACCCTAAAGTCACGAAAAAGGAATTTTGATTCTCAAGATTGCTATAAAGAATGAGAGAAGCACATACATCCTTTTTCAATGCCTTTAGTTTAAGTAAGATTTCACCAAAAAAAAAGTTGCACTTGTTCTTTTTAAATCCACATCGAAGCAAAATGTGAGTTCTTTTTAAGCACCAAGATGAAATTTTTAAAGTTGCGTTGTTCAATTCTTAGCCCAAATCAAAATCTTGTAGGTATCTAAGGTTCAATTTTAGCCCAATTTTGAAAATTCAAAGCTTTTGTAGTGTTCGTTTTAAAGCCCAAAAATGAGTGAGTTAGTGTAAAAGAGAAAACTAAAGTGTAAAATAGAAGCCTTAAGCATTTAAAAATGCTTTGTTGGTTTCAAGTTTGATGCTCAAGTTCCTTCAAAGATCTTTTGCAAGCTTGAAATGCTCCTTTGTTTCTCTTTGTTTTCCTTCTTCACTTTCCTTCCTTCATTTTCCTTCATTTTCCTATAAACAACACAAAGTTATCATAAATAAGAAAGCAATGTATTGCCAATAAAAAATTACTCCTATCATGTAAAATGGAAACATAAGATTGCAATCTTTTCTACTCAAGATTTGGCAATTGTTTGCTTTGCTGAAGCCACGTTGCATGATTCAAGTTAAACAAATTCTTCACCAAATGAACATTATGAAATGATAACTATTGCGTATAATAAAGATAATGAATGAATGAGCTTAAGCAATTGACACTTCCTAGAACTATTTTCATTTGGCCGATAGAAAATAGATGACACATTTAATGATGCTGATAGAGTTAAAACAAAAATGTCTAACAACCCTAGATACTTTGAATAAATCAACAACCATGGATACTGTTGTGGAATATTTTCATCTAATCAAGGAGTTAATAATCCTTGTCAATTCTATAGATGCAGAAAGTTAAATACTACTGTACCATTTTCTGATTGGATGGTTGTGGACTGAATCAATTCAAAATCTTATCGACAATCCTTAGAAGGATGAATGTTGGTGAAAATAAGTTAAAAAGTCTAGGATTCTAATTCACAAGATTTTTTAAAGAAATTTGGTGGCAGCTTCAAAAAGCATTTTATCGAATGATATTAATTGCTACCATATATAGATGACATGGGTCCCCACATGACAAAGTTGCATAGTTCCCCTAAAAAAGAAGAATCTGACCTGATCAATTTTACCAGCCTTCGCCAAAATAAGAGTTCAGGACAAGGTATGGTCGTCCTTCAAAGATAAAGCTAATGTCATCACATTTTGCTACTGGTCTGATAGGTATGCAAGCATAGAGTGTATGTTCAATACTAAAAAAAAAAACTTTAAGGTGCATTTGCTAAAAGTTTATGCCTATCTAAGTTTTCAAATCTTCTGATGCATTGAACCTGACCATTAGCTTAAGATGAATCGGGTTTCTCATTTTCCACAATATTAAATGTATCAACCAAAAAGAAGAAATAAATACAGAGCACTAAACCTCCTCCTGACTGAATGCACTCTAAGACGTGCTCTCTAGTGTCATAATGATATGTTTTTCTTTATTTTTGTAGTCGCCCAATGATATCTTATAGGAGTACTATGTCTGTAGGACAAGATTAATTTTCTTAGCCATCAAATGTGTATTGGAAAAGCTATCATAATGAGTATTTGTGTTGGGCTACATTCTATGGCCTTTTCAAACTTGCACACCATTCAATGGTTCTACCCTCTTAAAATTGCACCCTCTTTACCAACGTCTTTACTGCCTTTACTACCTGTAAAATTTGATTAGCCTCTTGACAACATCTGCACAATGTGGAAGCATAGACAAGGAATGCGAACTATGTGACATAAGGCTTCAAAGAACTGCGGTCTTTATTGAAGGCACATGATATGCTTAGCCTTGAAATTTCCAAACCTACAAAGGCTATGTCTGCCTCACAAAAGTATATGCATCGAATGGATAGTATGAAATTTGTTTTCCAGAATGCTTCAAAAACTATGATCTTAGGGAGTGCGTTGATTACAGGATATGCGCGCAAATTGGATTTGTTGGAATGGCTGTAGAAACTTTCAAGAAAATACAAATGGTAAATCATTCAAAATCAAGAATGGCAATGTACCTCTTATTGAACAACGGGTTGCTGGTATATGCATGTGTGAGAATCCTTTCTATGAAGACATAGTACGCAACTTTCGAGATAGAAGATATGAGTATAAAGGTCTCAATAAGGTCTAGAAAGGGAAGTTTAGAGAAGCCAATAAATCTGGAAACCCAGTAAAGATTCAAGAAGCACAGGATATGGTAGTGCTCTATGATTCTCTTCAATTGTCACACAAGTGTATTCTTAATTCCTTTTACAGCTATGTCATGCGCAAAAGGAAGCTTTGAAAAAGGAAAATGATGTCCAACAGAAGCATGAAGAATAGAAGAATTTTGTTAGATGTTGTAGTTCAAACTGCCTCTGTTAACACATATGTAGAATTGGAAGCATAGAAAAGGCATACAAATTGTATTACAAATCTTCCAAAAAATTTCAAAACATCAAAATAGAGGATTATTCCCACATGATAGGATTTTCTTCCCCCCCCAGCTTGGAAAATGAAGGCAGCAAGGCCTTTCCAAATTCAAGGCTTAATGCTTTAAAGCACCATGAAAATGCATGGTTAGTGATACTAGCTGAGCGGAAAAAATGAAGTCTATTTGATTAGAAACAAGAGATAATAGAATGCAATCTCATTGCAACAGGACGGTGCCAAGAAATCAAACTTTTGGCTGCCAATATTATCAGACATAAAAGAGCACCCAAAATAGCTCAGGAAATGTGCAATATTGTAAAGAGCAAGATCTAAAAACAAAGCAGCCACAACAAAAAAAGAAATGTGTTATCTTTGAATGCAAAGTGAGATAAAATACAGCAAAAGAATAGAGAATTAGAATCTTTCCCTCTTCTTTCCCTCCTTCTAGTGCCATAATAAAGCTCTACAAATCTGCAAACACTTAAACCTCAAATACACATTAAATAATGGGTTAGTCCAAGCCATGCATATCTATAAGTGCTCCTATGGAATAATACATCATGCTTTATAAAAAAATCAATTAGAAACATGAAAGAAGGAAACATGATCCATCTCTATTCCATATTGGATTGGTGCTATTGTGGAAAATAGCCCTTCCCAACCCTTGATAAGCTTGATGATGGTGGACAAAATCAATTCTTAGTTTAAGAGAGTGACCTTGCATGAGGATTGTGGATACGAAATGCCAAGATTGTGGAGATTGTGGAGAAAATGAAGCCTCTATTTGTAGATTCTCAAATACTAAGAGTGCACAAGAGGGATCAATGTGGGACTAAAAACATGCTAATGATATGAAGCCACTTGTCATCATGTGATAGGCTTGAGGGGGAGCACATTTTGGTCAATGTGCCAAAGAGAGGGAGATTTCAAATTCAAATTTGTGAAATCAATGTTGAGAGGGGGACATGAAAATGAGAAGTTAATGCAATGTTGGAGGGGACAAGTCAACTTGTCATCATTTTCAAACTTGAGGGAATATTCTATTTTTTATGCCAAGTTGAAAGAAAATAAGGATTTTAATAAATCAATAAATTGATTTATTTGTGCAAATGGGAATATCTAGAGGATGTGATGGGTGGTTAGGTTAGGATAATTAGGATTAGATTAGCTTAATGATGATTAGGTGAGTTTGACCCCTTTGACTTGAATATTTGGATTTATTTAAATAAAAAAGGGAGAAATATGAATTTGGGATTTAATTAAATGAATGTTTGATTTATTTAATTAAAGGGATGATGGTAAAGATAAAGGTTGAATGATTTATGAGAGATGAAATGTTATTATTTGATTGATTTATTTAAATGAGGTAATGATGAATTGGGTTTATTCAATTTGAAGGATGAAATGTTAGATTTGATTAAATGAATGTTATTTGATTAAACCATTGGATTGACATGTATGCATATTTTGTGTGTCTACAAATTCTTTTGTTTCAACTTCTATTTATTTTAATAATAAATTTATTAAATTTTCTTTGTATTAAATTTTATTATTTTAAATTGATTTTAGATGTGCACTTATTATGAAAACCTTTTATTTGCTATTAAATGTAAAACTAAGAAATAGAAAAGAGTTAAAATAATAAGAAAGTAAATCAACAATTCTTAAGCACAAAGAATCTTTCCAATTTATGTTCATAAAATCAAATATTTAATTTTATTGAAACAAAAAAAAAAAAAATTCTTGTAGCAAAACAAATTTTACCTTTAAAACTTACTTTTTCTTGATGTATTTTGAGTTTAAATTTTGAAAGGTTTGATTGTTAATGAAATTCAACAAAAGAAATAAATACTGAAGCAACATCAAATTTAATAGTTTTATTGGTGAGATCATGTCATTTATATATGTTGGCTCCAATCTCAAATAATCATAGAAAGAACATAGCATTATTCATCCAAATTGGAAGAGCAAAATACATGACCCAAAAAAGTGATAACCAAAGAGAATATAATATTAGTGACCCAAAATGTCATTCTACATATGTTTGATTCCAAATTCAATGAAAAATGATGTAGATGATATTTAGTAAAAAAAGAAAAGAAAGAGAGAGTATGTAATAAATCCATAGCATACCTAATCAAAATTTGATATGAAAAGCATATCTTATTAGAAATACTCTCAGAAAACCTCATCCCAAAACTCTACCCTCCAACTTTCTAAGTACTAAACTATAGATATTTTCTCTAGATAAACCTTCGGTAAAAGGTTCTCAAAAAATAATTGAAATACTTCAAATTACAAAAGGTTTCATTTGCAGGAACCAACAAATTCCATGTGTGAAATCAAATCCACAACCCAGCTACTGCAAGCAACAATCATACTTGTGAGACTCATGAGATCATTTCATTAACACACAAAAGAAACCTGCTACTTTATCATGAACTTTAGAACATTATCTACTACATTCTTGGTTGAGAAAAAATATTAATTGCGTGTCCCATTTAATTCAAAATAAAGAATGAATTAAATTGATTACATGTATCCCCATTCATTGTCATACCATGAGACCAACTTCACAAATTGGTCTCTACCTAAATATGGTACCATACATCATCAAATTCAAGAAAATGGTAATCCATCTCTACAACTCTTTCCAACCTGAAAATACAAACATGAAAACCATGTAATTCAAAAATTGAATTTTAGAAGCAATAATGGGAAATCTACATTACTAAATGTGAAATTTAGAAAATAACTAAATCAAAATGGTCAATAGGATTCACAACCAAAAAAATTCTATTCAATTGTTTGCTCAAAACTCAGGGTGTATTGGAAATCAAGATCCAAATTTGATTGAAGTAATGCATGAAAATCCTGCCCCTTCAGCAAAACAAAAATATCCTATAGTACCACCACAACCAGAGCCAAAACCTTTGTTAGAAATTATCATTCAACCTCATGTTGTGGTTAATTTAGTTGATGACGAGGAGATTACTAAAAGTGATGAGGAAGTGCATAATGAATTGAATACATTGTTTTCTTCTTCTATGAGCTAAAATGACAATTTTGTTAAGAAGAGTGTTGAACCTAGTGATGGCCCTAGTTTGGCACTTGCTATTGTCCCTTTGGCTATTTTTCCACCTTTGGTATACAATGAACATGATTGGGATGTGGACGACCTGCTTTAGGTTGACTCGCATGTGCCTTACTAGTCTTTTGCATTAGTTCTTTTTCTTGTTTTGTGTGATTGCATGTGCATGATGTGATCCCCAACAGTGTTCTATTTAATGTTTGTGACATTCCTCTATTTGTACCCTCATTCTTCTCTATGTCATACATCTTTTTCGCTTTTTCTTTACTTTATTTCTTGTGTTTTCCTTTTGGAGATAACACAAGGTGTTGAAACCTTCATGTCTCTTCCATTTTGACCCAAAAGCTTTTCCTTATCTCTTTTCTTTGGCTCAAGTTTGTTTTCCTTTTGGGGATGATGCAAGGAATTTAGAAATTCATGTCTCTTCCATGTTGACCCAAAAGGTTTTTCTTTGTTTTTTCTCTCTTTGTGTCATTCTTGCAGTTCTATGAGTATTTTGGGAATAGTGATAGTTTTGAGCTATCTCTCAAATCATTATAGCAAGAAAATATTGACCCCAAATCCATATATCCCTTATGTTTTTGGTGTTTTCATGTTTGGGGCAACCCCTCTCTTTTCTTTTCTTTTGCATTACGTAGCTTTACTTGGAAACATATGACTTGGCATAGGGATTTCCAAGTTAGCTCTCATGTCTTTTTTATTGTTAGCATTTATCATTTGCTACTTTAAAGTAATTGCTCACAACATGGTGTTTAGCAATTTCTTTAAAGTTTGCGCATACATTGGCCTTATTCTTTTTGTTTTTTTTTGTTTTTCATGGTTCATGGGGTAGTCTTTTTACTTTATGTGATGCGTATTTCACTTTGTGGATGACATTGGGTGTGATGTACTTCAAGAGCATGATCTATCTTAGCATATTACATTCCTCTAAGTGGCTTGATGCAACACATTGCATCCACTATGTTGTGAATCTTCTATTTTTTGATTGGTCCTCTCTTGGAGACCTTAGGCACATTTTCCCCTAAGTTAAGACCTTCCATGAATTAAGAAAGAATCCTTTGAACATTCTTTGCATTTTGTATTTTTAGTTATATGGCCACCTTGCATAACACAACTTGCATGCCTATAGATCCATCTTGTTTTTTTCATGATTTCCAAGCATACAAAGTTTTCCTTGTCTCATGAACCCCAAATTTCATTTTTGTGTGGCACCTTATTAAAGTTATCAGGAGGTATAGTTCTTTGGTATAGTTTTATAGGAAGCCGAATGAGGGAATGACTTTCACTTAGCCACTCACACGTGTGTGTGAGTGCATACCTACTATGTGTGTATGTGTCTCACCTTCTTGTATTTCTCACCTAGTGAACAACATGAAGTTTTGTTGCCTTAGAGTGAGTGTGCATTTTTCATACAAATAACCTAGATCTGATCCACATCGTGATGGACAAACAATTGAAGATTGATTCATCCCTTTCTTTTTCAATTTGTTTCATTTTCTTTATGTCTTTGGCAGTGCATGCTTGTGTTTTTTTTATGCTCTTTATATCATTCTCATGCGTGTTCTTTTGTGCCTATGTTTTTTTTCCATGGGATCTTCATCTTGGGGGCTTGATCACCCCTCTTAATCATTCTCATCCTATCTTACCGACATTGGCTCACTTGGACCCATCTCGATGCATGTTTTTCTACTTTAGTGTGAGTTTGAAGCAAGTTCATCCTCTCACTAAAGTGGGGACTAAATGTGGCAATGAAAAAAGTATCCCTTCTACTTTTCCTTTCTTTTTTGGGTCCTTGTTAATTGGGATTAATGTTTCCTTGATTTAGTCTTGTAATGTGTTTGACATGTATTCACATTAGGTATTGATCCCTTGTGAACTAATGAACATAAATGGTACCTTACTAAAGTGTTGTGAAGTGTTGTAACACACTTTCAAACTTTTCTAAGGTTTTATTAATTAACTACACCTAATAAATCTCTTTTAAACCTTAATAATGCCTTATTTGGAGTATTGTAACACACTTTCACACTCTTATAAGGTTGTCATTAATAATTTGGATTCTTTATGATTTAATTGGCCTTATTTTATATCCACAAACCTCATTTAGTGCATATTTTCAAGGATAATCTCGATACAAATCAATATCCAATCATAATTCAGGTGTTTTAGGTTGAATGGCCCAAATTTAGTGATCTGGGTCATTCACCACCTTGGACAAATGAGTCCCACCTAGGTATTTTGGTCTCAAACTTGGTTTCACACCTTCCTAAGAATTTTTAAAAATGGTCCCATAAATTATGCCTAATGGGACTCATTCACCACTTTGGGGGTGTTGCCACAATAGTGGTTTACACTTTTTGGGAGATCCTATTTTTTGTTGAAATCACATATTTTTAGAAAATATAATGATTTAAGTCTTGAAAGCTCCAATTAAAGGATTCCAATTGAAGAGGGTTTGATAAAACCACCTTAGACCAAGCCCCCTTGGATAGAATCTTGCTAGTGTTAAACCATACCTATAATGGAGTCTCCTTTACACTTATCACAATGCTAATAAAAAAACACTTTTGATTTACCTTTTGGGGGAACAAATGAATTCATTTAAAATTTATTTTTTGTAAGTATGTAGTCCTTATTATAAGCTTCCAAAAAAGTATAATTTTAATTAATATATTTAATTTGATTATTATATTTACTTTTTGTTTCTTGTGAAAGTAGGCTTTTCACTAAAAATCAAGCTCTTTGTTTTGCACATGTGGAAAAATAGAAGATTATAAAAAAAAATTGAAAAATATGAATGCACCAGATATTGAAGTCCTTGATCCAATAAATTTTTTTTTTTTTTTTGATACATAAAAAAAAAGTTATGCGTTATACGGTCACGCCATGTATGAATTGTAATTGGTTTGTCTTCGAAACTTGATTAAAGAAAAGATATTTAATAAAAAAACTATCTAACCAAGTGGAATCACTAGATATCAGTGTTGTAAATATAAATTCGAAAGAATTAGAATTTTATACTTCATGGAAAAAAAAGTTATGTGTTATACAGTGAGCATCACGTTTTAAAAATGTTGTTTTCTCAATAAAAGTAGTTTTTGAGGGAGATGGAAAAAGGAGCACAATATGATTCCAAAGTTTTTGAAAAAAATATATTTAGAATCTATAGAAAAAACTCCACGAAACTCTAGTTTGCATCATCTTCAAATTCCTCACGATTTAGCCACTGTAGGTGCCTGAAAGTGAAGATTTAGTTAAAAAAATTTATTTCAATGTCGAGTTTAGCCAAAAATTGTAAACCACTATTGTGGGATCACCCTTCGATGAATGAGTCCCGTATGGCCCAAAATAAAAATTAATTCAAAATTTTGATAGATTTTATCCTCTTAGATCTAAAGTTAGCTTGTAGTGTTATAATTTTAGAAATTCTTGCATAATTAATAATAAATACAAGTTTATTTCACTCATTTTATCCTAAGAAGAATTTAAGTATTCATACAAATATCAAAATTGATTTGATAAGAGCATTCAAAATTCTTCAAGAGAAGATTATAAAGCATTTTAGAGCATTATTTAAGCATCAAGAATCACATTAAAGACTTCATGCATCATGTTTTTCTTTTCCCTAACAATTGTGATGCAGGTTATTTATTATTCAAGCTATCATTTCATTCAAGATATATCCTATTCAAGCAATATTCAAGATCCACATCCATTGGAGCCATCTCATACATGATTGCAACATTTCATTGCTAGGGTTTGGTGATTTGCAACATCATATTTTATTCATTGATCATTCTCGATAACTATTTCACTCTATTTCAAGGTTTGATTACCAAAATGGGGTTTGGCCAAGGCAAACCCCTATCAACTAACAAAATAACATTGTCCCCTGTCTTTAGTGTGTGATTTTCTAGTTTAGATTGAATATACATTAAAGAGAAAGTTTGTAGAAAGTTGTCAAAGTTGACAACTTGCACTGAAGATACTTGGAGAACTAATACAAGTTGTAAATTAGGGTTTCAGATTTGGGAATCAATTGGGAAGCACAAAGAAAACCTTGAATATTAGATTCAAACCTTGAAGTTTTAGAAAACACTAACTGGATTGGTTCACCACTTCTAGAAAATGAGTCCTAAATAGGTCAAAATTTAGATGTTTATAGATTTAGATACCCTTTTTTCAAAAGCCTATTTCTATATAGAAACCCAGATCTAGGATTGATTCACCTAGCTTGGTGTATGAGTCTTAGTCAGCATTAAAATTAGAATTTCCAAATATTTCAAAGCTCCTTCCAATCATCTTCAGATTCCCAAGTGGCCACATTTCATCTTATAGCCTTTTATTATGTTTTATTTGCATTTCTAGGTCATTTAGTTAAATTTTGCATTGAATTAGGGTTTAACATTACATCTTGCATTACATTTGTCTTTCCAAGCCTTAGCTTGGTGGTGAAAACCCCATTATTTTACAATCAATCTCTAGGATAGTCCTATTTCAAGATCTCTTTCTCCTTTGCATTGAGATCTCTAGGGTTACCCTTCAATGAAATAATTGGAAAGTGGGTTTTCTCTTTGTCCTAAGTGATACGATAGCACTCCACAACCTCATTTTTCTATTGTTTTAGTCTCCATCTTTCTTCATTTGAAATGTATTTGATATAAGAGACCAAGAGCTAAGAAATGGTGAGATACTTTTATACTTATAATCACCATATCAATTAATTAAATTTACATAAAATAAGTAATAATCTCAATTAAAATATTTTCAAGTATTTTATAAATATATACAATAAAATCTAAAAAATGATATTATGGTTTTTAATGATATATATATATATATATATATATATATATATATATATATATATATATATATATATATATATATATATATATATTGAAGTGATAGGAATATTATGTTTCTCTAAATTTTTAAACAGGCATGGATAAGAATTAAAAGTTATGATTTATAATATTTGAGTCTCTGATAAAATTCATGTCTTTCTTTTGAAACATGACCACCTAGTCACAAGTGGAAACATGTTTCATAATTACATGCAAAATTTCATCTTGGTGATAGATTATATTTCTCTAGAGTCCGAAACATAAATGTTGGCTACCAATGTAGAGGGATATGTAGTTCTTTGTTTCTTCAATCCTAGATCTATATAAATATCTCACTAATTGTCATCTAGATTTTCTAGAAGTTGGGTTCATAGTAACAAAAAATGGGGAAAGATATTCCTTCTCCTTGAACATTGACAACAAAATATTAAATATGGCCCCAATGTCATCCACAATATCTCCACCTTTCAAAAGCTTCAATCCTTTTATCCAAAGATATAAAAATTTAAGTATAATAACTAACAAATGCATGAAATGATTTCTTCATAAGACTCATTTAAGTCATTTTTCACTTAAAGATAAAATAGGAAATTCCTATTAATAGAAATATTCTTATATAAATTTGGTTTTAATTAGATTGAGTGACACTTTTTCTTCATTAAAAAGGGGAGCGACAAAAGAAAATTCTAGTATTGAAAGCTATATTTTGGTGTGTGTTTATGTTTTTTCTTAAGGATGTATTTTTAATGTATCTAATGTCATGGCATTGATTATAAATTTTTATTGTATAGGTGATACTTATCATTATCAAATGACATTGTATTATCTGCCTAAAAAATGGGAAGTAGCATCAAGATAAATAACATTAATTAGATTTAAAAAAAACATCAATTAGTCATTTCTTAATAATCCGTTTCACTTTAAATTTCTATGGGAGAAGTGAAGTCTCTATATCATTCTTTTTATCAAATATTTCTCTTTCTTTTTTCCCTTCATCATTTGATCCATCGATGTTGTCTTTTATTTCTCCACCTTTCCCACCTCATAGTGTCTATTAAAGATCAATATTCTTCTTGATCATTGTTAGTGATTGAAATAACCATGATTAATATGTTTCTATTAAATAAATTACAAGAAAAATATAGCAATCAGGGAGCAAAAAAAAACTAGAATAGAAATGTAGCCAAAATGAAAATAATAAAAGAAAACTAAAATCAAAATAGACACAAAAGAAAGGTGTAAACAATAAAAACTAAACATAAACAATACAAAAGAATATATACCCACACTAACTATGCATAAGAAGGCCCTTGTTGCCTTTAGTAACTAACATAGTGTTTAAGATATTGTCTATTAATTAGAAATGGGATAGGATATCTAGTTAAATAACTAATCCTAAAGGTGTAATCTTCTAAGATATTAGAAATATGGTAAGGACCTAATAAAAAAAATCCAAAAGGTGTATCTAACAAAAGGACAAG
>VDFB02168307.1:0-21772 GCA_007258455.2 Sequoia sempervirens
TCTATATCATCCATCCATCACACTTCCATCATCTATCACATTCCATATCTCCATCCATCACCCATCCACATCCGCAACATAGCTTGGTCCTGTGTTCGTGTCATGATCCCTCCTCGTACTACTCGGCCCATTCTCAAGGTCAATTTGTCCTACCTATATCAGAGTAGTCTATTGCTTCATGCTTGGGGGCATGTTCTCATCAGATCAGATTCATGTAAATTCTTGAAGTATTCCTTAAAATCAATAAAACTAAAAACATCAGAAAATCAAAATATCCAAAAATATTCAAAACACATCAAAATCCAAAAATAGGTCAAAAGACAGTCAAAAATTCAAAAAACAAAGTCATCTTGTTGAACTATGTTGTCCCTAAGCTTTGAACGTAGGAGAGGTTGATCTTTGATCATCCCTCAAGACACTTAGGTTAGTCCTTTAGGATTCCGTCATAATAAACTGGCAATTTATATGTTCATACATCATCAATAATAGAGTATGTGTCATTCGAACTATGTGGTCTCTGCATGTATAACATAGGAAAGGCTAATTTTTTTATTAGAGCCCTAGGCCCATATGATAGCTCTTTAGGTTAGTCTCTTGGTCAAAATTTTAGAAAACCCCAAAACATTTGGAAAATCGAAAATCAAAACATTTGTAAAATCTTGAAAATACCAAAAAAACCTCAAAACATTTCAAAAATATCAAAAACACCAAATATTTGAAAAATCCATCTCATCTCACTTTCACCTGCAATAAAAATCACTCATAATATATCAAACGTCATCCTCAACCTTTGGTGAAATAGTCAAAAAGAAGTCTAGCAGGTTAAAAAGTGAAAACTCAAACACCAGGGTCTCAAGTCTAAGTCAGTACGTAAACAAGTTGGTCAACTCTTTGTGTCAATAGCCTATCATCCAATCAATCCCAAAGCAATCATCTGATAAAATCATGTCCTAGGATGTATCCTTCCTACAATGGACATCAACATCAGGCATCATTGTAGTTTAGTCTTGCCTAGCGGTATTGAAGAACATTAGCTTGTTTATTTACTCAATCTTTGTCTCTTGACTTATCTTCTTGCGCCCATTTCAATGACGTCTTGATGATGTCCCAAAAAAATGGATTTAGAAAGAAAGGAATGGGGAAATGATCATTATCTTTTTATTTGTTACACTTGTTGGATATTCGTTTAATAGAACCTTGGTCATACGTACTTTGTTTGGGAGTAGGGAGGATGTTTTAGGTGTCTTGTTGACCACATAGGAAGGCTTTCCTTTCTATGTTTTGGTCTAAGATGTTTGGAATATCTGAACTACACTTTAGATAAGGTTCCATGTGTTAGGTGTGAATAGGAGTACTCCTATCTGATTGTTGAGTCAAAGTCCATCACATTGGGTACAACGCCATCCTAGTTCTTTATACCTTGATGCATTGCGCCTATGTGTGTACAAACATAAGGTAATTGGCCCTTTTAAAGTCCCAACTCCTTGGTCAGCATATTATCATCATCGTCGTCATCATCATCTTTTGACTTGTTGGAGTATATTTTATTTCTTCTATCTTCTTACCACGCTAACATGGTACCATGACAATTAATCACAAATCATTATCGCCAGTGCATCCATCCTACATCCATAAACCGTCAACATACTGCATAATGCATAACATATCATTTAGAAAGTATTAATCATATCACATACATTGTACTTCCATCATTGCATAATAAACCATACATGTACATTCATTACATAGGCATAAAAGGGACCATCTCATATCGCATATCTCATCAAAGCATCAATTACATAATCATATAGGCATATCATGTACATTATATACATAGACATTATTAACATCTATTGTATCATATACATACATATCATCTATTTACATCATCATAACATAGGCATCATTTCATAAACATCATACATCATTGCGTACATCATTAAATACATCATTAAATGCATTATCACAACATATCATGTGCATCATCATAACATCCATAAAATACATCACTGGATATCATACATGAGAAAAAAAAAACTAAAAAGAAAAATATTGCATCTCATACATTTTATCATCCATTAGGTACATAATATAGATCTTCTAGTCTAAGCATTCACATATCGTAACATTTGCATACATCATCATCAAAAGAGTATATAGAAAAGAAACTGAAAAAAAAAAATGCATCCATAAATCATTGCATCACATCATCATATCATAAAAATCATACATCGCATAGCATCATCATCACATAGCATCAAATAGAATCACATTATACATAAGATAGAATCATGGAATCACACATAAACCATTGCACATAGAAAATAGGATCCATCGCATAATGCATAAATAAAGTAAGATATATCATATCATCAGATCAAATCATCTCATATATACATCATCAAAAAATATACTGCCATGGTACAAAATCTAGATCAAGTGTGTATCAAATACATAAAGTACAATGGCCCACTGGGCTATAAAAAGTGAACCCATGGGGCACAAAAGAGTCCTGTATCTGATCAAAAAATAAAGAAATGCTCTCCAATTGTTGCCTACATCCCATCTCCTGAGTTTCCCTAAGCTTTGCAGCTTGTCTCTGCTAAACAGCCTGGTCTCTCTCGAGCCTAAGGTGGTCCCTCTCTGTCGTCAAGGTAGCAACCTAAGCCTGCAACTGTTGTAGCTGGGCATCCCTTTGATCAAGCAGCGATGGAGGTCCTTGATCTCTCTATGGCAGCTGGTCCACCTATCTGTCCTACCTCCCCTAGTCCTGATCCTGTCTCCCCTAGTCCTGATCCTGATCCTGTCTCCCCTAATCCTGATCCTACCTCAGCTAGTCTAGCTATTGATCCTATGGCCCTCTATCCTGATCTGGCTATAGAGGTGGCCCACCTCCACCCTAGTCTCCATCCTCGTCTCCATCCCCTCAGCCTCCCTGACCTCGACCTTGTCCTACCCTTCTACCTCTAGCCCTACATCGTGTCAATGATGTCCCTGACACTGTCAATTGGAGAGGTGGCCTGATCCAGTCTCTATATGCTTTTGTGGTGCCTACATCAGCCTGACCTTGATCATAAGGCCATAGCCTAGCCACCAAATGTCTAAAAGTATCGATGGCCTCCTATGCTAGAATGTATCAGCCCCATGAAGACTCCCTCATAGTACACACGAATATCACCATGTACTGATCATCGAGTCCGTCCTAAGGCTCCCCAAACTATCTTTGTACTTGGTCGGGCAGGTATCAATCAATCATAGTGTGCTCACAGCCCTGCATCAACTAGTCATGTCAAGCGAAGAAGAGCTACTGAGCGTCATCGTACCATGTGGGCCACCCAAGATATGGATGCCATGTGAATAATCACATCTCATCAAGGAATCTCCTCCAATGAGGAATCCCATGTTGTCTTGTGTGTGTAAATGAAACACCTCCTTTGTACTACCAAACAACTAGATCATCTAGCTCCATATCGACGGAAAAAACTCTCGGATGAAGCACCGCTATGTGCTTCCAAGCCCAGATGTGGAGAAGTGTCACTTCATCTCTAATGACTCTGCCATCACCATATGCAAAATCATGTAAATATTGATACAAAGAGGCCAGCAGTACTAACCCCCACGTAAAGCATACCCGTCGCTAGACCATCAGCTCCCAAGGGAGCCCCCATCCAAGACTGAAATATCAGCCCCACCGATTTGGTGCAGCAAGACCCAATATGATGGCTTCTATAACCAAGAGAAAGGGTGACATAGTGAGCATATAGCGCTCTAATTCAATCTGGCCCTCGCAAAAGACAATCTCGTCAAGGCCCATCACGTCATAGGAGGCCTCCCTCTCAGCATCCACATCGTATATCACGCACTCTCTGTGGATGGGAAATCTAAGAATCTTCCACACATCCTCTTATGTGACGGTGGCCTTGCCTATTGGAAGGTAGAAGGCGGACATCTTGTTGTGCCATCGCTCTGCGAGTGTTGTCATCATACCCAAGTGAGTCCACTGGCAGTGCATAGGCAATGTACCAAAGGCCAATCACCCATAGGTACTCCTGTAGTCACTCATCCATACCAGCCAATCTTCCAAGTATGGAGGATCTCTGCTCATGTGAATGAAGAATCTCTAACTCCTACATCAGGAAAGTCACCGTGTTAAGTTTCATAAAAAAATATGATCTTGATTTGTCTTGGCGTACCTAAAACAACATATGCGTCACTGTTTGCGAGTGCAATGTAGTTTGAAAGTTCCAAACTACACCACTAAGAGTCCTAAACTCTCAAACTGAGTCACCGTGATACAATTTGAGCACGACTTAGTTTAATCCAAAACCTAAATTTTCAAAGAGGCCCATCATGGCGCAGTTCTCATATGCAGTCCAATTTGGAGTTTGAACCCTAAACTCCAAACTATGAGGTGACATTTTTATTTGTGATTGCGACATAGTTTGAGGTTGTGTGATTCTGAAACAAAGTTTGAAGCGGCGCTATATTGGACCGCTGGGCTAAAGATAACTTCCTATGCTATTAGATGCACACAAAAATCAAGAAATGAAGTCAAGTTAAGTGGACTCACTGGTGGTCCAGTACCAAGCAGCCTTTGGTACGCTCGTACTCAATCAAAGATGTGTCGGGGAAGTGGTCATTGCGCCATCTCTCACAGGGATCAGAGCTCAAATCACATAATCTCAAAGGGGCTATGTGTGCAAATGAATTGGAAGTGGCCTCCCAAGGCCTATTTAAGCCTAAAAGTTAGGATTTTTTGACCCCATTTAGTTGTCCAGCTAGGGTTTTGGACCCCCGATCCCATTTTCACCCAACTGAGTGTCATTTTGCATTGTTTTTATTTTTTCATTTTATCATGTTTTTTTGGCATCTCAGAACTTTTTTGGACCCGTTAGACACCTTGTACTCTTTTTGTCATAAGATCACCCAAAAATCAAATTTTTTGTCTGATCTCTCGAGGGGGTAGTATATCGGCATGTTTCTTCTCGCTAGGGGCAGCAATGGGGCAATTTTGAAAATTGAAGAATTTTGAACTTTGATCGAGATATATTTATTCTTTGAACCAATGCAACTAGTACTTTGCTTCAAAGAGAGGCAAAATGTAGACATGGAAAATTATACCAACACACTTGATCCTGATTACTAACACTGTTTCGACCTAAATCATCTTCTTAGCCAAATCATCACCCTTCGTATCTTAATTAAATAAATCATTATTTATCTAATTAAGTCATTCTCTCTTGTTAATTAAATAAATCAATGTCATTTAATTAACCCTCTAGTCTCTATTTAATTAAATAATCCATTTAATTGATCTCTGAAGTCATTCTATTAAATTAAATCAATTTGTATTCATTTTAATCTAACATAATCTCCCTCTTTAATTAAATATGTAGACACTAAAAAAATGTCCTAAGTCCGCGAGCGTCATTTTTCTTGGTCGTTGTCCTTCGATAATTGAATAACTTTAATTATTCAATTAGGTTTGACTGCATTCCTCTATTAATTAAATATATATATATTTTTTATTCTTCTATAATTAAATAATTGTCAAAATTATTTAATTGTGTTTCATTCCTCTCTTTTGGATAAATAATTCAAATTAATTATCCAAGTCTAATTTCCACCTCCCCCATTTAATTAAATTGATTAATTTAATTAAATGCTCCTTTTTTCATTTTATCTAAATAACTTATTTGGATAAATTATTTATTTGCCATTTGTCATTTTCCTCCATTTTGAATAAATTATTTAAAATAAATTATTTATGCACCTCCACCTAGTCAAAGATGCTCTGTCATAATCCCCTATCATAACATTCATTTATGTCATAGCCTGCATGTCTTGCATGCCTGTCATAGCTGTCAGGCGTCATAGCCGTCGGCGTCATAGCTTTTCCATGCATGGCATATTCTTGGTGCATCAATTCTGGACCATTGATCTTGGCATCTTTTCTGAGATTTAATCTCAACCATCCATTTCATAACATCTCTCTCATGCATTCTCATCCATTGATCTTGGAATCTTTCTAGAAGATTAATCTCAACCGTCCATTCGAATGGTTGTCTATAAAAACAACCTTCCTTCTCCATTTTCAGCTTAACAGCTAATTATCTCCAACTTTCTTGCTACCATTTGCAGGTTTTGCACAAGTGTTTCAACAAATCTGAGGGAAAAGTTGCATAACAAGAAGAAGGAGAGCAAGAGAAAGAATCAACCATAATGGGGAGTGATTTCTTTTATGTTTTGCATTTTTTATTCTCTCCATTATTTGTTTTCTCTTGTTGGATGTGGTTTAATAGCTTAGTAGTGTTGGCTGTCACTTTATCTATGCTATTTGATTCTCTAACCCCATCTTACATTTGGTGAACCCGATGTGAACCTAATGTTTGTAGAGAGATTTGTGTTTTCTTGTTTGTTTTTGCTGTTTTGCAGGTTACAGCCAAGAAGTCCTACGAAATCCCATCATCTTCTTTTGAGCACAGAAAAATGGACGTATAATTTTTTTTTTAAATTTTTTTGGGTTTTGTAGGTCTCATTCTCAGATTTCTGGAACATTAAATGGTTTTAAATTTTGTTAAGATTTGATAAAGTTATGGCCATTTTACTGATCGCAAACTTTTAAGATTTAGTTGTTAAAATCCAAATTTTCTTTTCTTTATAATACTTTTGTTGTGTAGGATTTTGCAAAAATTTTTCTGGGTTTTGAAGGTCTATGTCTTATTTTTCCATAGATATCCACTATTTAAAATTTTGTTTAGTTTTGTGAAAGTTATCACTATTTTAATTTCTGTTGTTTTCATTAGTTTTTTGGTTTACTAATATTTTGTTTGTAGCACGTGGCTTTGGAGTGGGCCTCCCAAAAATTTCTTATTTTGGAGCAACAAAAAAATTGAGCTCTTAGTTTTTAGTTTTCTTTAATTTCTTTTTCTTAGTTTAGTTTAGACTCTTCATTTTCTAGTTTAGTTATTTACTGAATTTTAAGTTTTAGTTTTTCAATCTTTGTTCCTAACTTAATTTTGTTGGTCAGACATTTATGAAACTATTGGTTTTGTATTTCAGTTGATAGAAGACTCATTTTCAAACAATTTGTTACAATTTCTGGATTTGAAAATAGTTATTTAGTGCATTAAAATGAACATGTACTTGATTTTGTCTGATTGTGCTTGAAGGTGGTAGGTGATTATGCTCTCACCTTGTGAAAACTAGGTGATCAGAAAACTAGACCCACCTTATTTTTGTCTGAACTGGCCCTTACTTTTGAGGGTGATCTTGGGTGTAAAATGGTTCTTGACTCTAGAACTTAATTTCCAGGTGGGAAAAAGTACCTCCACCCAGGACAACTCAAAGCTGGTAACACCGATTTGGGGACTTCAATTTGGTATATAAAGTGGATTCTTGGTGGAAGCCAAAGAATCATGCATATAGTTCACGATGAGAGATGGATCAGGACTCTACTTCATGGATCATACCCTACAGATAAATGCTTGTACTAACCTTTGTTGTAGGGACAACTATTGACCATTGCTTGGTATAGTGCGGTATAGTATCATGCCCGAAGCACTCGGTGTGATCCCTTGAGTAGAATGGTGTTGGAAGTCACTGCCAAGAATTCAGTTAGTGTGCTCAAATGGCGTTAATGAAATTTTACGTGGAGGAGCCAAAGTACCTGGCTTCTAAGCTATCCGCTTTGAAGGAAAGGTGTTTAGCACCAATCTAGGGTATATCGGTGGGCTATATCAAGTATACAAACCCTTGGCCTATTGGCCTATTAGGATTGTGCTTGTATCATGTGTGTTTGCATACACCAAAACATCATGCTTGTCAAGTGTTTTTTTGGATTTTCAAACAGTATTCACCACATTCACAAATTTGAACACAAACAATCGACCTCAAACAAACATCACACCTAGAAACTTGCAACATATCAAACTTTGCAAACCTCAAAAGGTCCAACAACACAAACATCCCATGTGAACCTATCACTTAGATTTGTTGGGGTCATCATCCTTTAGTTTTGATCTTTAAATCCTTGCATTCCACCTAGTCCTTACATATTTATGGTCCTTACATATTCATATCCCTTTCATCCTAGTTCTTGCATGTTCCTAGTCTTCCATACATAGGTCCCATTACATAGTCCTTGCATACATATACCATTCCACCTAGTTCTTTCATGTTCAACCCCTTTTGTGTATCAAGACCATCTCACCTAACCTTTGCATGTTCTAAGAATTTATCCCTTTGCATATTCATCATCGATCAAATGAAACCTTTAGCTTGCACTTAGGCTACTCTTCCTAGGTCTTGAAATCAAACTATTGGCTATCTACCACCCACATCACTTGAGGTTCACCATCCTTGAGTTAGGGAAACATACCATTATCCTTGAGTAGGGAAATCCTTTTGGAGTCCATCATCTCCTACATACCCTCTCTTGATTATTGGTCCTTTTGTCTATCCATCATAACACAAGTAAAGCCTTTACATTATAACCAACTTTGGACCTAGAGTTGCCTTTTAGATTTTTCATTCTTAGCTTGTCATATCATACCATACCATTTTCATATCCCATCTTAGAATCATATCCTTTTCATTTGCATCCTAGTCTTAGGTCTCATACATTACCTTGGATTGAAAATCATAACAAATCACCTATGACCCCTAGAACAAGAGCAAAAATGTTTCAAGAAGAAGGGAACCCTTGGGGAAAAGACTTTGATGGGGAAGAGCACATTAGTGTTGCAACTAGTGAAACAAGTGAAAATGATAGTGAAGAAATAACACAATCCACCATAAATGAAGCTCTCAATGATAATAGATTCACTAAACTTCTTACGGAGGTAGTCAAATGTAACCCAAAACAATACTTCAAGGCCCTTGTTGATGAAGGAATCAAAATGCCTCCTGATTTTGACATATCATTACTCACAATAAATGACCAACCTAAATCTAGTGAATCTAAGAATCCCAAAACAAACAACGATGGTAGGATCAAAGATCATAGACCCTTTTATCTACAACCTAGTTACAAGCGATCTTCAAAGACATCAAAACCTACACCTACAAATGATCCTATTTTGGATGAGCTTAGAACATTAAGACAAGAATTGGATACTCTCAAGAATAGTAAAACATCGACTCACAAGTTTTGCATTGAAGACATATGTCCTTATCCCTTTGATCCAAGCATACCAATGCCACCTTTTCCTAACCATTGGGACATACCAAAACTTGACAAATATAATGGAAAAGGAGATCCTAAGAACCACTTAAGATAATTTTGTGCCACTACCATGGAATTTGCAGTTGATGAAACATACCTTATGAGATTATTTCCTCATAGTCTATGAGGAGAGGCTATGGAATGGTTTTCACGATTACCCCCGACCATCAAATCTTTTCAAGAATTGGCTGATAATTTGTCTCCAATTATAGTTTCAATTGTGACCTTAAAGTGACCATGACAAACCTTTTCAACACCAAACAAAAACAAGGTGAATCTTTTGTGTCATTTTTACAAAGATGGAGACATTTAACAAAATGATTGCATTATTCCATTCCTGATCAAGAATTGGTTGACCTCTTTTGTCAAAATTTGAACAAAGAAATCGGAAGGGAACTTCGCCTCAAATGCTTGGATTCCTTTGATGAAGCCATAGAAATGGGATTTTGAATTGAACAAACCCTCATTGATGATGGAACTATTAAACTTAATAATGACAAAGATCAAAAATCGAATTCAAACAACAAGACCCCTTTTTGGGTTAAGAACAAGAATGTAGTCAATGACGGAGTTGTCGATGCAAAAACAACTAAAACATCATCCCCTGTTTACAATCTCAAAGGTCCATCTTCAGATAAAGGAAAAGAAAAACAAAGAAGTTTCCCTAAACGAAATTTTACACCATTGGGACAATCACTTGAATCCGCATTAAAAGAACTTCTTGAAATTAATATTATAACGCTACCCGAAATAAAGGAATATAATCCACAAGTCAAACCCCCATGGTGGAATGAAGATCACTTTTGCGACTATCATAGACACAAAGGACATAAGACTAATAGTTGCAATAAACTTTGACATTTAATACAAGACCTTATTGATGATGGTAAGATATCAGTTGATGGACACACTCCTTCTGGTAACTCTGATCGTGAGGTGTTTAAAAACCCTCTCCCTAAGCATGACAAGGATAAAGGAAAGGCTCTTGAATCTGGTGATGGTGTAAATTATACTACTGCTAAGTATGACTATACCATACATAACATTAGTGAGGCCGATAATTACGTCAACATGTTCATCATAAAAGGAAAAGAACCTGATTGCAAGGTTACTACTCGCAAAGGAACTATTACCCTTAAAGGTCCTAATGCCAAACTTGCTACACCCTCTTCACAATACAACCTCATAGAGCACTTAGGAAAAACACCTACACAAATTTCTATACTAGAGCTGCTACACCTATCTCTTGAGCATAAAGCTATCTTAGATAAAGTTCTTGCTACTACTATAGTGCCTATAGACCTACATGTTGATCAATTCCAAGCTATGGTGGGACACATCACCTCTCCTCATACTCTCACTTTTATTGAAAATGATGATTCATCCCTTCGACAACCACATAATGCAGCTTTACACATTGATGTCCTCATCCATAATGTTAAGATCAAGCGAGTTTTGATAGACGGAGGAGCAAGCCTTAATATTTGCACTCAAGAATTGATCACAAAATTAGGGTTCTCTAAAAATGTAGTTGATCCAAGTAAAAAAATTACCATAAAGGCATATGATGAAGAGGAACGCTCATCTAAAGGATCAATTACTCTACCAATTAGAATTGGCCCTGTGGTAAAGGATGTGGTTTGTCAAGTCCTTGATCTCCCACTGACCTATAATATCCTCCATGGAAGACCTTGGATTCATGCAATGAAAGCAGTACCTTCTACATACCACCAGTGCATTAAATTCCCCCACAATGGTGTTGAAATCACAATATGAGGAGATCCAAACCCTTTCATGTATTGCCATAATCTAAGCCCTAAAACTGAAATCACAATCCCAAGCAATCGTGAAGCATTTCCTTCCCAAGCATATGTTGATCCTGAGTCCTTAAAAGCATCTTCCTCAAAATCCAATGCAGCTGAGATCAAAATACAGGTAAAAGAACAAGGAGTGGGAGAATATACCTTGAATCATGCCCTTTTCATTGGAAAGCTACCTTTATCTCCCCACATCTATGGCAAACCACAAATGACTAAGACCACATCAGATGCAAATACCACAGTGATTTGTAAATCAACTACTTTCAAAAAATGGGGAGCCCTTTGTAATGAAACAGAAGAAGTTGATCTCCTAAATTGGTTATACAAAGATGAAGATACAAAAAAAGAACAGACTGGAATAAAGATACCTGTTGAACAATATGGTAAAGGATTTGATATTATGAAACAAATGGGATATGATGGTAAAAGTCCTCTCGGCTTACAGAAACAGGGTATCTTGGAACCAATACAACCTACTCATACACAAAAAGTCCCTGGTTTAGGATATGATGCGCAGAAAGATAAGACCTTAAGTACCACGTGTGCTTCAAGTAAGGAAGTGGAGTCCTCTAATGCTACACAGACAAATGAGGAAAGTGCCATCGATGACTTCATTGACATTTATGATTATGATAGTGTCCCTACCCTTGAACCCGATCATAATATTTGTACCCTTGAATCCATTCAAAATCTTGACTCGAGTCATGATTCTTTACCCTTGGTTCACCCTGAACTCATTGATTTTGATCAAAAGGGACCACCACAACTGGATGTATTTGAAAATGATGAGGCAATCATAAAATTTCTAGGAGCACGAGAAGACACACCTCTCGAGGATCATAAAGCAGGATTCATCATAGAACTCAATAGTGTGGCTTATTTTGGGGGGAGTGCCAAGCCTTTCAGTCGCAAAATTATTGAAAATATAAATAGGTCTTCTAGTGAAAACTGCTCTGCGGCACTATTAGACCCAAAAAAAGTAAAAATAAAGGACGTATCCAAGGGTGAAAACCTCTCTGAGGCACCCGAGGATGGAGGGCTTGACACACTTCCCTTAGCAGTATATCATGAAAAATCATCTATGTTGGTGGAGAAGACAATACCAACAAATTTGGGCACAGAAGAAAAACCAAAGATAATTCATTTAGCAGAATCATTAACACCTGAAGAGAGAATAGAGCATATACAGTTTTACAAGGAAAGACAAGTTAACTTTGCATGGTCATATGCAGATATGCCAGGACTTGATCCAGATCTAGTAATGCATCACTTGTCTTTGCCACCGGGGGCAAAACCTGTTAAGCAAAAGTTGAGAAAAATGCACCCACACATTGCTCTATTGGTAAAAGCTGAATTACAAAAGTTGCTAGATGTGGGATTTATTAGACCTATTGACTATGCTGATTGGATTTCAAATTTAGTACCAGTTTCAAAGCCTGATGGGGGCATCCGAACTTGCACAGATTTTAGAGATTTAAACAAAGCTTGTCCTAAGGATGACTTCCCACTTCCAAACATTGACATGATAGTGGATTTGACAGCAGGACACGAAATGTTATCCCTCATGGATGGTTTCTCAGGCTACAATCAGATTAAAATTGCTCCTGAAGATCAAATTAAGACAACATTCACTTGTCCTTGGGGAACTTTCTGTTGGAATTTCATGCCCTTTGGGTTGAAGAACGCTGGAGCTACCTACCAACGTGCAATGACCACTATCTTCCATGACATGATGCATAACTATTTAGAAGACTATGTAGATGATTTGTTGGGAAAATCCTATACCAGAGCAGGACATCTAGAGATCATGGATAAAATTTTCACAAGATTAGAACAATACAAGGTCCGATTGAATCCAAAGAAATGTGCCTTTGGGGTAACCTCTGGAAAACTCCTTGGATATATTGTCTCATCTAAAGGAATTGAAGCTGATCCTACTAAAATAAAGGCTATACTTGAAATGCCTCCGCCTAAGAATATCAGACAGTTGAGATCATTACAAGGGAAACTTCAGTCTATCCGTCGTTTTATAGCACAACTTGCAGATAAATGTCAACCCTTTCAGCATCTATTACACAAGAATGTTTCATTTAGATGGGACGACAAGTGTGAACAAGCTTTTCAAGAAATCAAAGAATATTTGATGACACCACCAGTATTAGTACCTCCTACAGATGACAAACCTTTACTTCTATATATATCCACAACTACCACAGCACTGGGGGCACTTTTGGCACAACATGACTCTAAAGGAAAGGAACATGCAATCTATTACATCAGTCGTACTCTAGTGGGATATGAGCTCAATTATAGTCCTATTGAAAGAGCATGCCTTGCTATAGTTTTTGCATCACAGAAGCTGAGACATTACATGCTTACACACCAGACAAAGCTCATTGCAAAAATTAATCCTCTTAAGTACCTCTTGAACAAAGCAACACTCACAGGACGATTCGCTAAATGGGTGATGATTCTTAGCGAGTTTGATATTGAGTACATAGAAAGAAAAGCAATCAAAGGACAAGCTATCGCAGATCAACTCGCCGATGCTCCTATGATAGATGATCATCCTCTTACTACAGAGTTTCCTGATGAATCAATCTTCAACATGGAATCTACACATCTATGGACTTTATATTTTGATGGCTCCTTCACACAAGGTGGTTCTGGCGCTGGAATTCTCTTTGTCACTCCACAAGGGGATTGTATACCTAAAGCTTATAAGATACAGTTTCCATGTACCAACAATATTGCAGAATATGAGGCATTAATTTCAGGGCTTCGTATAGCTGTGCAATGGAAGATCCTTGAGTTGTGTGTTCTTGGTGACTCTCAGCTAGTGATCAGACAAGTTAATGATGACTATAAAACAAAAGATGAAAAATTGATGCCTTACAAAAGAATGGTGGATGATTTCAAGTCCTATTTCACATTAATCTCTTTTGAGCAGATTCCTCGAGATAACAATAGAGCTGCTGATGCAATGGCAACAATTGGTTCACTTGTAGAAATTCCAAGTAATGCCACTTACTGTGAGTTCCTGGTAGAACCTCTTTTAGAACCTGCTTACAATATACCACAATCTGAAATGATTTGTCTCATTGTTGGTCCTAATTCCCAATGGTATGGGGATATTTATACCTATCTTCAAGATAACACCTTGCCATCAAACCTATCCAATAAATCTCGTAAAACCTTTATCCGTCAAGCTTCCCGCTATGTGATCTTAGCCGATACCCTTTACCGCCGAGGTCTTGATGGTACTTTACTTAGATGTCTTGAGCACGATGAGGTCAAAACTGCTTTACAAGACGTACATGAAGGTATATGTGGGGCACATTCTAGCGGTCCTAACTTAGCCAAGAAACTCTTGCGTATGGGTTATTATTGGCCTTCAATGGAAAAGGATGCTTATCAGTTTGTTAAAAAATGCAAGCAATGTCAAAAACATGCAGACTTGATACATGCTCCCGCACAAGAATTGCAGTCTCTTGCTACACCATGCCCCTTTTATCAGTGGGGACTCGATCTCATGGGCAAGATCCATCCTCCTTCCTCCAATGGTCATAAGTTCATTCTCGTTGCCACCGACTATTTCACGAAATGGATTGAAGCTGTTCCTCTCACTCATATCACTGGAAAACAAATAGCCACCTTCATACTGAACTACATCATCTGTCGTTATGGCGTTCCTCTATCCATCATCACAGATAATGGTCGTCCATTCAAAAATCAGGATGTCCGTGAACTCTGTGAGAAATTCCATATACAACATCATTTTTCCACACCTTACTATCCTCAAGGTAACGGCCAGGCTGAGGCTTCTAATAAAACCATTCTCAAAATTCTTAAAAAGACAGTCAATGAAGTTGGTCGAGATTGGCATATTCAATTGAATCCTGCACTGTGGGCTTATCGCACGAGTGTCCGCACTCCCACAGGTGCTACCCCATATGCCCTTGTCTATGGATCTGAAGCCATCTTGCCCATCGAGGTCGAGTTGCCCTCTTTGCGCGTCTCTTTGCACAATCAAATCAGTGATGAAGAATACCGAGTTTCCCGTTTGCAGGAGTTGGAACTGTTGGATGAACGAAGACAAACTGCTTTCAATCATCTTAGAGCATATCAGCAACGAATGTGTCGAAGTTATAATCAGAAAGTGAAACCACGTACATTTGAGGTTGGGGATCTTGTTCTTCGTGAAAATCCTCGCACTCAACAAGATAGAGAAAAGAAGGGTAAATTTGAGCCTAACTGGTTGGGTCCATATGTTATCACTGCTGTGTATGGATCTGGGGCATACCAGTTATCTACTCCGGAAGGTGAAATGCTTAGTGATCCCATCAACAGTATGCACATTCGCAAGTTTTACACCTAAATTCTTCAAAGAGAAATCTTTTCAAAGTCCTAAAAAAATACAAAAAAAAAGGAAACAAGTCCTACAAAAAAAAGAAAGAAGAGAAATTCATTCGTTCAATGGTGAAAACCACTTCAATGGCACCTTGAGCAAGTACCATAGTGAAAACCAAGAAATCAGCGCCATGTGTAGAGGCTTTTCTCCTCTTTCCTTTGGAGCTATACTTGATCTTTTCATCCATCCTCCACTTCATAATGATCTTTTCACACTCACCATGGCTTGTGAATTGTTCGGCATTCCCCTCACTTGCTCGCTTTGCCACGCATACTAGGTTGGTCCTATCCCTCACTAGGGAATTTCCTTAACCTTAGCTATGGGTTAGGATATTGAGCATCTCACGGTTAGAGAAACCACCTTCTTTGTCTATCTGCTCGTCTATTTCCATTATAAAATGTCCTGAAATTTTTTTTTTTAAATCATAAAATGTCTTGAAAAAATTCAAAAAAAATCATGAAATGTCACGAGAAAAATTCAAAAAATCATAAAATGTCACGAAAAATTCAAAAAAATCATAAAATGTCCTGAAAAAATTCAAAAATCATAAAATGTCCTAAAAAATTTTTAAAATCATAAAATGTCTGAAAAATTCAAAAAAATCATAAAATGTCAGAAATTCAAAAAAATCATAAAATGTCTTTGAAGAAAAAATCATAAAATGTCAGGAAGAAATCCAAAAATCAAAAATTCCAAAAAAAACAGTGACACTTTCAGATCACCACACAACTTTGAACTTCAACAAAATCAAAACATGCAAACGTTGACAATCAAGCAAACATTATAACATAAATATCAACCCATCTTACAAATCCAACCAAAACACATAAACTGTAACGAGAATCATTTTTTACATCGAAGCAAAACCCCTGCTTGTTTGTTGATCTTTGCTTATTTTATGATTTTATCTTTGGTGACATGTCTTTTAGCTTCTTTAAGATGTCTTTGACTAGAGAGGCAAGGATGGGGCATGTTCACTTGTTTGTTGTTTACGGATTGTTTCTTATTCACATGATGACTTGTCTTAGGACATGGTTGTCTAAAACCATCAAGGACCTATGAGTCTAATGTGGATGAGAGCATTCCTTGTTTGATAGTGTCTTCTATGCAATAAGTATTCAGGTCATCTAAGGTTCTTATACCTAGATGCTTATATTTTATTACTAAATAAAAATGCAAACAGTATTCAGGTCATCTAGATGTTCATGTTATCTAGATGCTTATACTAATTTGTGACATAATAAGCCCAATGATGATAAAAGCACTTAAATGGTACAAGAAGCTTCATTACCTTCATTCTCTTCCATCTTGCATTTCATTTTCTTCATCTTTCTTGTCGCAGAGAAATCAATTAATTGCTTAACTCACTGATATATGTCTCTTGAATCAAATCTCAAATCAATCAACCAGCTTCTTGAACTTTCATGTCCCCTTAATCAATCAATCAATCCATCATTGCAACAACTTGTCTTGCGTAAGCATAATTCTCAATCAGCTTAATTAGCTCAATCAGCTTCATCAGCTCATCAACCTGGCTATACTGATCATTTCCATCAATTGTTCAGTTATACCCATCAACTGTGCATTTTCATCAAAATGTACATCATTGCTTTATCACTTACGTAATATCAAGTATCTAATCACTTTCTGGACATCTATCGAGAGATTAATCTTCTTACAATCTATTTGATCAATCTCTCGAGGGGGCATATCATTCTTATCATAATCCTTACTAAGATATCTTTGGGGCATGTATCAGTTGATCAATCTTTTTCTTTGAAACAACGCGACAAGCTGCATTATCTCAAAGAGGGGCAAAATGTGGACACTAAAAAATGTCCTAAGTCCGCGAGCGTCATTTTTCTTGGTCATTGTTCTTTGATAATTGAATAACTTTAATTATTCAATTAGGTGTGACTGCATTCCTCTATTAATTAAATAGTTTTTAATTATTTAATTAATTTACCTTCGCATCTTTATTCTATCTTGATCAATTAAAATTATTTAATTGCGTCACTAATATATCCCTTTCTTCAATAATTAAATAAATCATTTTTTATTTAATTATTTATCTTTCATCTATAGTCAAATAATAATAGTAATCATTATTTGACCTTTTATTCTTCTATAATTAAATAATTGTCAAAATTATTTAATTGTGATTCATTCATCTCTTTTGGATAAATAATTCAAATTAATTATCCATGTCTAATTTCCATTTCTCCATTTAATTAAATTGATAAATTTAATTAAATGCTCCTCTTTTCATTTTCTCTAAATAAATTATTTGGATAAATTATTTATTTTCCATTCCACTTGTCATTTTCCTCCATTTTGAATAAATAATTTAAAATAAATTATTTATGCACCTCCACCTAGTCAAAGATGCTCTATCATAATCCTCTGTCATAACATTCATTTATGTCATAGCCTGCATGCCTTGCATGTCTGTCATAGCTGTCAGGCGTCATAGCCTTCAATATCATAGCTTTTCCATGCATGGCATATTCTTGGTGCATCGATTCTCATCCATTGATCTTGGCATCTTTTCTGAGACTTAATCTCAACCATCCATTCTGTAACATCTCTCTCATGCATTATCATCCATTGATCTTGGAATCTTTCTAGAAGATTAATCTCAACCGTCCATTCCAATGGTTGTCTATAAAAGCATCCTTCCTTCTTCATTTTGATTTTAACAGCTATTTTTCTCCAACTTTCTTGCTACCATTTGCAGGTTTTGCACAAGTGTTTCAACAAATCTGAGGGCAAAGTTGCATAACAAGAAGAAGGAGAGCAAGAGAAAGAATCAACTATAATGGGGAGTATTTTCTTTTATGTTTTGTATTTCTTATTCTCTTCATTATTTGTTTTCTTTTGTTTGGATGTGGTTTAATAGCTTAGAAGTGTTGGCTGTCACTTTTGTCTATGCTATTTGATTTATAACCCCATCTAACACCTAGGAAATATCAATAGGAAGATGTGATTCCCTATCCAAGGTTTATCATTTAGCTATTAAGCTACAACAACAAATTAGTTCTGAACAAGGAAGTTTGGGAGGCAGTTTTCCTTCAATAGGGTATCAGATGCATAGCCCAACCCCTTTATTCAATACTGTCCCAGGGATGTCTCCTTCCCATTATGGGCCTATGTTTGAGTTGCAGACTCAATCTCTTGTTCCATTCTTTGCTAACAAAGCTCCTAACTTCTTTCAGCAATCACAGGCTCATCACAACCCACATAGTTATCATAACCAAGCTGGAACACCAAATCATTTTAGTTAGCTACCTATTTCTAAGAATTTGAAAGTTGAAACTGACTCAACTCTAGGTAGAGTGGAATTGTAAAGAAAACTTTGTCTCAAGTCACGAATGACATGGCTTAGATTAGATTGAACCCTTCTCAAAACCAAGGAAATTATCCTAATCAAAGCAATAACAATCAGGGTAATTATCAGAATCATAACAATCACGACCAAAGGAGTTATCAAGGCCAAAACTCTCCTAACCAAGGCTATCAAAACAAAAATAGAGGATATAACCAAAGGCCAAATAACAACCGACAATGGAATATAGGGCCAAATAAGGGGTGGGTTCTCACAATTATCAAGCTAATGAGGAAAGGTCACATATGGATAATATGGCTGACCTTAATTTTATGACTAACTGGTGTAGGTTGCATGATACTGCAACCCATTCTAAGGTAAACTACCCTGAAATGGAGAAAGTTGTCAAGATGGCATAGGCAGATGCCTAAACATTCCAAGGGAATTCAAATAAAGAAGGTGGCTCAGTAGATACAACAATAACTTATGAACTCTTTGAGGAGCACATTTGTGGGTTGTTTGCACACATGCCCCACTTGGGGTGGGGACCCTCTTTTTTCAGTGTCTTTGACCTTTGATTTTATTGGATTTATCATTTTGGGGTCTTGACATGTTGGTCTTGCTTGCTTGGACCCTTCCTTGAGGTTGGAATTGATTTAAATTGAGTTTTGGGCCAAGTCTAGATTTTCACCTGGATCCGGGATTTTCCGTCTCTGTCGGATTTTCCCGGGCTCTGGTTCCTTGTCTGTTTCCGGCAGGATTCTCTGATTCCGGGTTTCTGCCTGACTTCAGGATTTTCCGGTCCTGTCGGATTTTCCCGGATTCTGTCCAAATCCCAGTCTTCCTCCTTTCCCAGGGTTTCTGCATTTCCGCGGAATCCGTGTTTCCGCGCATTTTGGAATTTTCCGAAATTCCATGTTGGGCTCAGGTTTCCGGACTTGTCAGAAACGTCTCATCGTGCATTAATGGTGGAGGTACCTTTGCTCAAGCAGGTATAAGGTCGAATTTAGGGCATTTTTTAGTTTCATTCTGACTTCGTTGCTTCCTTAATTTGCTCTGGCGATTTAGAATTTCCATTTGGAGCCTTGAGAACTGATCTTGGTTTGTTTGCATGGGGATTTCTTGAGTTCTTGTGCTGGTATTTCATTGCTTGGACGTGTTTACCGCGTGGTCGACTTTCTGATCCCAGATTCTATTTGCTTTGATCCATGGTATGTATTCATTGCCCTTCCGTTTGCTTGCATGATGATTGGGGGTTTCTTGCCTTGGGTATCGCGGGAATTGGGTCGGCCTTTGATGTGATTTTGATTTTGTATTTATAGAGTCAGAATCCGTCCCGTTTTATTTTGAAACCTCATTTTCCTTGCCTTGAGAACTCCATTCATCCATGAGATGACGTATTTATCCTTTGGACGGGATTCTGGGTCGGAGTGCTTAATTGCTTCAGGCACGAAATGTGTTTTATGCGAATTAGGGTTTCCTTTGGTGATTCAGCCCAGAACGAGGGTTTTTATTGTGCTTAAGTGGCTTTTGCCCCGTATCATGTTGGCCTCCCGTCTTATTCAAATTAGAAGGCTTTAGGTAAATCCTTAACTGATATTTTAAAACCTTAAAGCTTGTTCTAGTTTTAATGGCGGGTGGTTTGATCCTTCGGATTGGGGCATCTTTATTTTCATGTGGGGATTCGCCCTTTGCGTGCTTTTGAGGGGTCTAAATCCTTTGTGTCCTGAGTCTTGTTGCTTGTCATCAGTTTTGTGATCATTCGAGATTGGGTAGGGATGATCCTGTGATCATTCGAGTTTTGGTTTGCATTCGTCATTTTTTCGGGTTTCCGAGGTCGTCGCGGAATTTCCTCGCTCCCGAATTTTCCCGGTTTGGGCTTATTCCGTAGGCTGGGGTTATTCCCGGTACATTTAAGCTGTCCGCGAAAATCCGTCCCATCCGAATTTTTTTGGATTTCCTGTCTGGCTCCGTTCTTTTGAGATTTCGATGATAGGATTAATGGAATGAGTGTCTAATGTTTATTTCTTGTTGCCAATAAATGCATTTGGTGATTATCCTTTTATTTTACATGCGCATTAATGATTTATTTGACTAATGATGCTTTGGTAGCAGGAATCCGTCTGGGTCAGATTTTTTTGAAATTCCGTCCCTACGGTATTTTCCTGGATTGCGTGATTTTCCCGGACTGTCTGATTTCTCCGGATCCCGATGGATTAGTAGTTAGCAATTGATTTTGATGGACTTATTTGATTTGTGCTAACCCTTTGAACTGGAATATGAGTAATGATTGGATTCTAATGACAATTTTTGGATGTGTAGGCTGAATCAAGTAAAGCTGTTGCTGGGAGGTCCAAAGCCGGTGCAGGGGTAGCCTCAATCTCCGAGACAGAACGTTTGAGATTAGATATGAAGAGCCAGCTCCCAAAGAGCAAGGTGTCCTCTGTGTGGGCTGAGGTATCTGACACGAATGTTGGTGCCTGGCGCTATGAGGAATTCAAATAAAGAATGGCTGAGAAGGATCAGTCAGCTTTGAGACTGGGAATGATGAACTCCGGATTAGTGCATGTGGCCGGGTTTCCTCCAGCGGTTCAATGTTATGAGTTGATTTTGGAATGTGCCAGGCAGTACAATTTCGATACCCAGATGGTGATCAGCACTGAGGGACGAGTCTTGGCCAACTTCAGTCCGGCTTCCATTGCAAGAACCTTCAGCATGTCAGATCTTCCTTTGGTCTGTGCATTGAACATTGACACTGCTAAGACCTATTACGAGAATGAGCCAGTTAAAGCTCAGCAGCTCATCAACTCATGGTTGGAGAAGCCAAAATATCACCACTCCAAGTTGCCCAAACAGCTGCATAGGGTAAAATTTGGGTCGGACGTGTATGATGCCATCACACTGTTGAGCAGGGTGGCAGGACTGAGAACTGCAGGGGTATTGGAGAATTGGATGGTCCATGTGATCACCAAGATGAGCCAGGGGACAAA
>VDFB02168308.1:0-15671 GCA_007258455.2 Sequoia sempervirens
CATAATGAACTTGTCAATACAATGCCCAATTAATAGCTTCTCTCCCATTTTATTACTAAATTAGTTTTGTTGAAAATAGATAAAAAAAAAATTTCTTTTGAGACAAAGCCTAAATTTGAGTTAAACATGAAATGTAGATCTCGTGTTCCAAAAACTTCAAGAGCACCTTAATTTTTTTCATATTAATACAACTTAGATTTAATTAGAAATGGTACACCAAACTTCTACACCCCTTTTATGCACAATGAAAAGGAAGCAACAATGGTCCAAGAAGTCTTACCTACCAAAAGCTTGACCAACCACACACACACAGATATATATATATATATATATATATATAACTTAAGAGAGGTATATATGTTGTGACATGTAAGTTGAATGTCCTTTAATAAATATAGATATAGACCTAGGAGCCTTAGGCTAATTATCACTTGAGTAATGGAGCTCAAGATTTATTTTATCTTGTTTTCACCAACTTGGAAGATTGCTAATAGGTCTAGGAATATAGCCCCTTATTTCCACAACGTACTAGGGAATGATGAATATTCGTTCCTTGATAGTGTGTTCTAATCTTACCATATAAATTATTAACTACATCTCTATGTTTGATTCTTGTGATCTAAATATATATTACAATTAATATAGCTATTTAGGTTTGTAAATTGTACAAAAATAGTTGGTTTAGATAGTTCTATAGTGAATAAATTCTACTATTTTTATAGTAATTGTGATCAATCTAGTTAATATTAAAATGTGGCTTTGTTGATATTGTTTCATGATTTAATCTCTATTATTTGTGTTTTCAAATTCTTCCACTTTTAACAAATTCTATTAGATCTTGTGAAAAATGGAAGGTGAGAGGCAACTGTGTGCAACAATTTCTTTTTTTAACCTATTTTTAAACATTTACAATGTACTCTCTTTACATTGTATTCAATTTTCTTTATGGATTCTTCAAACACCAGTGTAGATTCTATTGATGATCTAAGTTGTGAATCCCAAGTGTCAAGGGTGTCAAACCTAGGAAGAAAATCACAACAACAATATTTAGGTTGGGCAACTAAGTACCAATTACTAAGGTGAGTAAGATTGACTTCACTTTTAGTTTTGCATGGCCAATGGGGGTTTCCCTAAGGTGTTGAATTATATATGATATCACAACGATTGAGTAGTTATCTTACTGTAAATCACACCCATGCACTGTGTACCCCTACTTTGGTTGTCACAATGTATCTATGTGTTGGTTTGAACAAGCAAGACTATCCACATTTGTAGTAGAGAAGGATTACTAGGTAAAGTGGTTGAAATATGAATATATGAACCCTTATTACTATTATAAACTTGTATATGAAAGTTGCAAAAGCAACACTAAAATGATTATAATGTTTAGTTTTTTTTAACATGTTGGGATGAGAAACAAACTACAAAATAGTGCACATATCTAGTAGGCACAAAGTATTGGGTTTATGAAAAATATGTAGTTCAACTAAAACCAAATGAGATATATTGATCAAGATATACTTGAAGACTATGATCACCTAAAAGTGCACATAAACTAGGTTCTACACACAAATAGATAAATAAAAAAATTACAATTTTTGTTATGAGTCTACTTAATAATCCAATTAAAAAATTATATATTCCTTCATCGATGTTGAAAAGATACATTACAAAGGCTTTGGATGTTGCAAAGATGGTTGTTGTTGCACCAAAAGATCGACCTGTTAATGTCTAATACAACTATTAGAGTTAATGAATCCATGCGAAGTGGTTAAGCCATGTCACGAACCTGAGCGTTGCACTACACAACACAAGGAGACCACGGACACACACCTTGCAACAATCCCCCGAGCACAAGCGATGGGTTCAAACCCGTGACCCAAGCTCTAATACCAATTGTTGCAAAGACGGTTGTTGTTGCACCAAAAGATCAACCCGTTAATGCTTGATATAACCATCAGAGTTAATGAATCCATAGGAGGCGGTTAATCCATGTCACGAACCTGAGTGCTGCATTGCACAACACAAGGAGACCAAGGGCACACACCTTGCAACATTGGAATGATTTTATGGCCTTGTGGTTGATTAAATAATCAAAAAAATATCAAGACTATATACAAAATACTCCTAGAAACACTCAAACAATCTCATATCTACTAGTTTCCTTCATTTCTATATGTTACAATAGTCTGATTACATATTCTGCACAAACCCACATAATACAATATCAAAACTACAATACCCAGAACTAGAAAATGAAACCCGAGGGTTTGCTACAATATTTTTTTCTCATTGATTTTGTAACTATTCATTTTCGTATTTTTCCATAATCACAAATTTCATTTTTTTTTATTCTTAATACTTTGCTATGAAGAATGTTAGATCCACAATAAATGTGGCATAGCCATTACTAGCACAATGTAGAGAACACCCACATACATTGAGTGTTGTTTTATCTAACTTGCATCGTAATTGCACTACAAATCTACATGGATGCATTGAAAAAAATGTGGGGGAACATTCTTGCTTGATCTACAAGTGTCCTCATTATTAATGACACCTTTATTTTTGGTGCACAAATTGAGAAAGAACCTACAAAAGTTACTAGAAAGTAGCCAGGGAAATGACAAAAATGTTTATTGCAGTGACAAATTCAAGAAAGTAGTTAGGGAATCGGTTTATGCAAGAAGGTACAAATTCATAGAATAAAATGATGCCAGTGACAATGTCCTAATTTAATTTGATGGTTGAGGATTGTAATAAACATTTTTTCCATTTCCCTGGCTACTTTCTAGTAACTTTTGTAGGTTCTTTCTCAATCTATGCACCAAAAATAAAGGTGTCATTAATAATGAGGACACCTATAGATCAAGGAAGAACGTTCCCCCGCATTTTTTCAATGCATCCATGTAGATTTGTAGTGCAATTTACGATGCAAGTTAGATAAAACAACACTCAACATATGTGGGTGTTCGACATTGTTCATCATTTGGGTGTAGATTCGTAAGTAGTTTCTAGCAGTAACGTGGAAAGCCACCTATGTTGTCATTAATGAACCGATATGGCCTTGTAACTATCATATTAGATATGAATATGCTCGAAGATCATTGTTTATGCAAGAAGGTACAAATTCATAGAATAAAATGATGCAAGTGACAATGTCCTAATTTAATTTGATGGTTGAGGATTGTAATAAACATTTTTGCCATTTCCCTGGGTACTTTCTAGTCAAATTTTTAGGTTATTTCTCAATCTGTGCACTAGAAATAAAGGTGCCATTAATAATGAGGACACCTATAGATCAAGGAAGAATGTTCCCCCACATTTTTTCAATGCATCCATGTAGATTTGTAGTGCAATTTATGATGCCATTTAGATAAAACAACACTCAACGTATGTGGGTGTTCGGCATTGTTCATCATTTGGGTGCAGATTCGTAAGTAGTTTCTAGCAGTAAGGTGGAAATCCACCTATGTTGTCATTAATGAACCGATATGGCCTTGTAACTATCATATTAGATATGAATATGCTCGAAGATCATTGTTTATGCAAGAAGGTACAAATTCATAGAATAAAATGATGCAAATGACAATGTCCTAATTTAATTTGATGGTTGAGGATTGTAATAAACATTTTTGCCATTTCCTTGGCTACTTTCTAGTCACTTTTTTAGGTTCTTTCTCAATCTGTGCAATAGAAATAAAGGTGTCATTAATAATGAGGACACCTATAGATCAAGGAAGAATGTTCCCCCACATTTTTTCAATGCATCCATGTAGATTTGTAGTGCAATTTACAATGCAAGTTAGATAAAACAACACTCAACATATGTGGATGTTCGACATTGTTCATCATTTGGGTGCAAATTTGTAAGTAGTTTCTAGTAGTAAGGTGGAAAGCCACCTATGTTGTCATTAATGAACCAATATGGCCTTGTAACTATCATATTAGATATGAATATGCTCAAAGATCATTGTTTATGCAAGAAGGTACAAATTCATAGAATAAAATGATGCAAGTGACAATGTCCTAATTTAATTTGATGGTTGAGGATTGTAATAAACATTTTTTCCATTTCCCTGGCTACTTTCTAGTCACTTTTTTAGGTTCTTTCTCAATTTGTGCACCAGAAATAAAGGTGTCATTAATAATGAGGACACCTATAGATCAAGGAAGAATGTTCCCCCACATTTTTTCAATGCATCCATGTAGATTTGTAGTGCAATTTACAATGCAAGTTAGATAAAACAACACTCAACGCATGTGGGTGTTCGGCATTGTTCATCATTTGGGTGCAGATTCGTAAGTAGTTTCTAGCAGTAAGGTGGAAAGCCACCAATGTTGTCATTAATGAACCGATATGGCCTTGTAACTATAATATTAGATATGAATATGCTCGAAGATCATTGTTTATGCAAGAAGGTACAAATTCATAGAATAAAATGATGCAAGTGACAATGTCCTAATTTAATTTGATGGTTGAGGATTGTAATAAACATTTTTGCCATTTCCCTGGCTACTTTCTAGTCACTTTTTTAGGTTCTTTCTCAATCTGTGCACCAGAAATAAAGGTGTCATTAATAATGAGGACACCTATAGATCAAGGAAGAATGTTCCCCCACATTTTTTCAATGCATCCATGTATATTTGTAGTGCAATTTACAATGCAAGTTAGATAAAACAACACTCAACATATGTGGGTGTTCGGCATTGTTCATCATTTGGGTGCAGATTCGTAAGTAGTTTCTAGCAGTAAGGTGGAAAGCCACCTATGTTGTCATTAATGAACTGATATGTCATTAATGTTGATTCAAATTTGGCTTGGTGATATAGATAACAAGAGGAGTGATGAGTCCAATTTATGGCTCAATTGATGATAGGGTTTATTATAAATTTGTTGTTGTTACCATAGACTTTGACACCTAGTTGTTGACATTTTCCATGTTATTTCCTTAAATCCTTAAACCTTGGGCATAAGCTTATCCTTGTGACTTTTAATGACATTAACATGATATGTGAACTATCCATGTTAATTTTATGTGGTTGAATGGATGTTACTTTAAGGTAATTATGGATATGCAATTGTTTGTGTGTGCTAATGTCATTATACAGGTTCACATTAGGATGTTAATGTCAACAAAGCTTGAAAATTGGAAGAAACTCTTGCCAGCTGGTTGGTTGCTAAGAAAGTCAAAAAGATGGTCATTAAGAGGACAAAGGAGGGAAAACTCTCAATGGAGGGAAATTCCTAGTTTGAATGAAAGATTGTAACTACCTTTTAATGGTCATGTTTGTTAGTTGAGAAAATCTAGGGAGTGTGTTGTGCTGGATTTTCGTTGGGCAAGTCTGCTTTGACCAAATCTAGTGCATGCATAACTTCCTCCCTCTCTTTTCTATGCTTTCAATAAATGACATCCTCCTATTTTGTTGGAGTCAACTGCCTAGGTAGTTAGGGTTAATTAGAAGTTTTTCCCTCTATAAATAATGGTCAGATGCCCCTTTTCATTAGGTTGGATGTTCTGATATTGTACTTTCATTTTCCAGTTTAAGTAATACAATCATATTGCTGAAATGTTGTAATCATGTTTTCAAGAAATAAAATGGTATTTTGATTTGTTGCATTTGAGTTAGCTTAAGGAAGACTCACTCAAGGGGGGGCACTTGGTGAGAATTCCACCCATTTAGTTTAAAATTTATTTTTTGTTTAGTAATTAGTTTCGGTTTCAGTAGTTGTTTGTTCCTGCAACCACTGGAATTATGTTATGTGACTGTTCCTACAGCCAAGGCAAATAGAGTAGTTTCCTAACTGTTTGCTGAGATTTCCATTTCTATCATCCATTTCCAGTCCAGTTGTTGATGCTTAGTGTAGTTGTTGATTTATGCTCAATGCTTAAGTTGATTTCTTTCCAACATTTTATTTTCAGTAGTGTTTCTTTTCTAGTTTATGGATGACTATAGTGGAGTCCTAGTGCACATACAGTGCTAACCCATTTCAAGTTTACGTCCTTGGGTTGACAATGAAATACACCTTCATGATGAGTAAGATAGCTACTTAGTGAAAATGTCACAACTCTAAGGGCTTAGTTATTGAACCATTAGAAGAGGCCAACAAAGAGCACCACAAAGCATTTTTTTACTATACATTGAACCACATTCAATTAGATTTCTAGATTGCAAAAGGTTGTTGTACTTTCAACAATAGAAGTAGAGCATGTCGCTTCTATAGAGGCTAGTAAAGAGATGATTTGGTTACAAAGGTTTATGGAGGAGTTGAGAAAGAAGTAGGAGGATAGTAAGAAGTAGGAGGATAGTAGGTTATAAAAATTATAGTTAGAGTTCCATTCATCTTGCAAAGAACTCAACCATTCATTCTAAGAATAAACATATACAACTCAAGTATCATTTCATACAATCAATTTTGGAAGATGGACAGTTGAAGCAAGAAAAGATACACACTAGAAAAAATATTGCAAACATGTTGACAAAGGCAGTAACTTAGGAGAAACTAATTTCTTGCTTAGTTATAGTTTTCCTTCAAGGATGATGGTGCACATGAGAAACTTGCCAAGTCTAAAGCTGGAGCCTAGTCCATCGGGTACAATAACAGTGAAGTTGTAATCAATATCCCAGTGGGAGATTGTTAGTATGAAGCCTGATTATCTTCCTAATCAGTCTCCATGTGGGAGCTTATTGGTTTTGGAGCCCGATCTTGTTGATTTTGGAGTTCATTTTATTTTGGCGTGCAGGGGGTTAACCCTCGTTGGGTCTGAGGGGGATGACCCCCCTGACAAGGGGTCTGGGGGCCACACACCCTGGCGAGGTTTCGAGTGTAGTACCCCTAAAGCTAAATTATTATTTTTTTCATTGCAAATATGGACTATTCATCATTAGGTCACAAATTTGACTGTAGAGATTATGTTGGCTTTTCTTTCCCTAGAAGGAAACCCCCTTTTATGAGGGAATTGTATTATATTTGTGTATGATATTGAATTGTGTGAGGAGACTGCGATAGAGAGAATAAAAAGTTGTAGCAGATGTGATGTAGGTTGTATCCCTTCATTTTGCTAGATGAAATAATGGAAGTACTGGTTGTTTCTCTATGGACACAGTCCATATTGGGTGAACCATGTACATTTGTGTCTTTGTATATTTATATTTTATTTTTCCATTCATTTTATTATATATTTCTTTTTGATCCTATTCCTTTAACAAAGCATTTGTATGAATCACAAGATTGGAGAATACTAGCATTGATATCTTAAATACATTTATAAAAGACATAAAGATAGTGATCTTGAGTCACCTAGATTGGATTATTGATATAGGTTAGATATAGGTGTCTTTATATTTATTTCTTCTATTTGTTGTCCTCTTTTAGAAAGATATATTTAAGACATCTATGCCAACATATGTATATATACATGTATATATGCATATTATATATGTATACATTTATGTATGTATGTATATGTAAATATGTATATGTATATACACATATACATATGTGTATGTATATCCACATATACATATGTGTATGTATATCCACATATACATATATGTGTATGTCTATATATATATATATATATATACACACACACACACACACACACACACACACACACACATATATACATACCTACATATACATTTACATATACATATATACAAGATACTACCAAGGGGGTAACTCCCTATTAAATATAAAATATTTACATTTGAAATCTTAAAAATAATGTTCTTAAGAACAACTTATTCTACGTCTTTGAGTCTTTTGCATTAGAGATGTCCTTAGACTCATCCTCCTCTAGGACTATTGAACATGATATACAACATTTCTTTTGCTAACTCAAGAGCTTGCTACTCCTCTGTCAATATATGTATGTGTATATATGTGTATGTCTATATATATATATATATATATATATACACACACACACACACACACATACACATACATATATACATACCTACATATACATTTACATATACATATATACAAGATACTACCAAGGGGGTAACTCCCTATTAAATATAAAATATTTACATTTGAAATCTTAAAAATAATGTTCTTAAGAACAACTTATTCTACGTCTTTGAGTCTTTTGCATTAGAGATGTCCTTAGACTCATCCTCCTCTAGGACTATTGAACATGATATACAACATTTCTTTTGCTAACTCAAGAGCTTGCTACTCCTCTGTCAATAAATCCTTTCTCTCTTTAATGAAACTGTGGTTTTCTTCCAAATTGCATTTGATCAACCTAGTTGCAAAAATTAGCCAAGCCTTATGAAATGCAACATTAATTTCCATTTCCAAAATCATGAAAACTCCTCCAAGGCTACTTGAAGTTGCCCTGATGTATTTTCTTGTTGCTTTAACAATTTTTTTCTTGTATTTTTTTATCCAAATTGCATTTGATCAACTTGGTCCCCAAAATTACCCAAACCTTATGAAATGCAACATTAATTTCCATTTCCAAAATCTTGAATACTCCTCCAAGGCTACTTGAAGTTGCCTTGATGTATTTTCTTGTTGCTTTAACAATTTTTTCCTTGTATTTTTTCTCCATATAGCTAGTTGTCACCAACTTCCCCCACCCCTTCTACCACAAAGCATCAATTGTATTTGACAGGAAAATCTCAATGAAAACTTTGTCATGTTTGTGCCCTACACCCTTCTCGCATGCTTTCAAGCCAATGATCACAACAATCATTCTGTCAAAATGCTCTAACCCAATGCAAAAGAGCTTACGTAGTCGAGTGGAGATATGCTGGTCAATATAGTTGCAATCCATATTTATTGGCAAAACTCTATTCTCTATCCTTCTAGTTTAACACTTATGGATTCTACAATCTTATTTGAGATTCTTCTATGACCTTCCAAGTAGATATGTTCCTCATTCTTCCCCTCCATGTGTGGGGAGAGGTTCTCCATTATGACCCTGTAATCTTCCTACACACTAAGGGTACACTTGCAAATTCACCTGTTATGATTGGTGACATATGTACATTGATGATGGTCCTTTTGAATTCGTTTATGATCTTAATCCTCTTATATTGTACTCCAAGACTTGCTATCATCTAACACGATGATTTCCTCAATTTGATCAATATCATGGTTTGCTAACCTATCAATTAATTTGTTAGACTTTTGCTAGCAATGATAAATAGAGAACTTTTTCATTTTCTCAAGGATTTGCTAGATGTTTCCCAACATACTTAACGAGTTTCCAATTTACTGTGACTTTTTGAGTTGCATTGATACTTATCATAGTGGTGATGAATTTTCTTTGCATACTTAAGATTAGAATGATTGACTTACAAAACTTAAAACTAAAATTATGACTCCTTGATAACTATGACATTAAGTGCACTAAAGAACCGTAGAAGTTTGAGCACTGCAAGTTCTGTGTTGAGTTTTTTTTAAAGGAGTGAATAGATTTTATTTATAATCTTGTTAATTTTCGATTTAATCTATTTTTTGGAAATCAAGAAATATGATCCGAAATGTTGATGAGAAAAATTTGATACAAATGAATTTACAAACATGAACTACGAGAATCTAATTAAATCCCTATAAATCGTAGACTACAAGTTGCAGATTACAAGCTCAGATGAAATTATAACTCTCCACTAACTAATAACACTAACAATCCATTTACCAAACAAAAACTAATGAAAAATAAGAAGAATACAGAAGGATTTAAATCTTAGATACTCACAGTGATGCCTGAAGTGAAACCCACAATAACGTTAATGACCATGGAAAAAGCAGCAAGCTCCAAATTACCCACATGTCCTACAAATGCCTGTGTTATGACATTGAATCCAAAAGTTGCAAGTCGACTGAAGATTGCTGCCCCTGCAATTTTCCATGTGGCTTTTGACTCAACCCAAAATCTCCCTGCCAGATCTGGGTCTATGGAGAAGCCTCTTCTTCTCCCTTGAGGAGGTAACAGGGGACTTGTAACAGACTCTTCCTCCATTATCTTTCTTCCAATTGGTTGCCAATACTTTCAGGAACAGAAAATCCCAGTTATTGCCCAGCCGTTTCCTATGCCTGGTAGTTAGAATATACAGGTAGATATATAAAATGATTCAAGCACAGAAAAATCCAGTTTTTCCCAGTCATTAACCAATGCCTGGTGGTTAGAATATACAGGAAGATATACAAAATGATTCAAGCACCTGCTTAAAATAATTGTCTGTGGTCTATTGGATTTTTCTTTTTGGGCGCATGCCCCATTAGATTCCATGAAGACTTTCTCGAGCCTGACACCCTTACTCCACTGTTTACACCCAAGACATTCTCTTGATTTCAGGTGGGATGGAATAAAAATAAGGTTTTACTATAATTTAGGATGTGGGGGAAGAATCTGAAAATAAACATCGTTTGTATACAAATCTAAGATGTCAGGTAGGCATGTGCTTCTATTTTGAAAAGTAATGTTCATTCATCAATAGTCAAAAGTCAGGGCAAGCATATTTGTTTTGATTTGATTTGATTGCTGGATAAGCTAAAAAGTATTTAAAAAATACAGAAAACTACCATGACAATAACAAGAGCAGCTCTTTTTCTAGTACAATTAATAATTACATGAGCATGGGGTTACTGATATTAAACAATGAATGAATTTAAATGGGTGTGGGGATCTCTTGTCGGACAGAAAAAAGACTTTGAATTCTGTGTTTGAAGACAATTTTCTGGGGAGTTGAATAAAACACATGCCAAATAATGATATATTGCTCAGGGATGCAGACAGTTTAAAATATTATGAAGTTGGATATGTCTTGCAGAAACCACGTCCTCCATACCTGCACACACGCACTTAATTTTTTTTTATGAAACGACATCCTCCATACCTGCACGCCGCCATTAGATACATGTACTTGCAAAATAATGTTACTATGTACACAAATCTTAATCATAAAAAAAATGCTTACTATTCAAATGTGAAGCAAAAAAAACATGTGAAGTAGTGTGTTGTATGTTATAGTGTATAAGGAATTGTGAAGTTGTGATTTAGTTGGCAACCACAATATAGTAGGGTCTAGGAAGACATCATGATGCATAATATAATTGTGGGGTTCTGATTTGTATAAATTATGTAAACATGGTCACTTTAAAAAAGATGTGTAAATAGAATTGTGATGCATGGGACAATCATGTAGTTGTGACTAAGTTAGTCACTATGACATATGCAAGCATGAAATTCAATATAAAATTTAATTATGAATGGAATCATGATGTATAAGGAAATCATTCCAAAGTTGCAAATAAGTTAGTCTAACATGTGTGCAATCATGAAGCCGAATTAAGATGAAATAGATATTATATGCCCTCTTAAATTAAGTCTATAACGATGTTATGGATTCAATTTGGGAATAGGAGAATCCAAGATTAAGAAAATTGAAACCTCCTAAGAATATATGTACCTAGGAGATTACCAATCGCTTATCTATACTTATTAAGTGTAAATCAAATAACAAACAAAAAATACAAAAATAGAACTACTCTAATTTGACCTAGCTAACAAGTATAGGATCTAGGAAATGCTAAGTGTAAATAAAATAGCTATTACATAGAAATGAAGCATGTGCACCTAGAATTTGTGATTTGATGTTAAAAAAAGGTTCAAGAGGTCTAAGGGATGCTCCGGTGAAACTTGTAAACCTTTCAAACATTTTTAGGGCCAATAGAGGGACTATTTTTTAGGTTAAGATTCTTTGCATTATCCTTCAATGATCAAGAAATTTCCACAAATATGTGAAATATACTTAAAACATAATTAGGGCAATGCACACCAAATGAGTGTAGACACATGAGGAGGAGATCACAAAGTAGGCAATTTCCAACCTTATATTTTACCTACACTTTAGTGAGCTAATGACACTAAGTGAATAAACACACTAAACTAAAATGCAATAAATGAAAGTAATGTATATTGCATAAATTTTTTAAATTTTATAAAAGATATGTAAAAATGATATTGTATATGAGAGCATATGTTCTCAATCTCTCATTTATTTTTCCTTCATCTCCACATACAAACTTCTATATTTTAATGCATCCAAGAAAAATAAAATGTGGTTACTACATGATAAGGAAAACAATACTACAAAATAAAATTATATACTAAATAAAAATTAAATGTTAAATGTTATGGTACACACAACTCTAAATAATCCATGTATCTACTATAACAACACTTGAGAGGGGAATAATAAAAAATAAAATACATGAGTGAAGACCTAAGTGAAGAGGAGGTTACATATAAGCTAGATAGCATAGTGGCACCTTGGTAAAGGTTTTTGGTTATGGCATAGCCATTGAGATGTAAGGGATGGATAAAAGTAAAAATTAGCGATGTAATTGCATTAAATAAATAGGTTAGATGAGACAAAAAATGTAAAATGGTAAATATGATAATGTTATGTGGTCACCACTTGCTATATGAGGTTTTCAACCAATGGTTCAATTTAAATCCAACAATTTAAAACTGTGACTATGAGGGTATTACGCCTAACTATATGTAGTTTCCACTTGAAATGGTGAAAGAGTTCAATCTAGGCCAAATGATAATAGTGAGATGAGATTGTGTAGATAGTGTATATAGCATTCCTTCCTAAAGTTGATTGGTAAAAGGTTGATTAATTTAAGATAACTAGTAAAGGGGAGAAATGAACATGCCAAGGTATAGAAATAAATTTCTCCCAAGTGGTGGGAAATTGTGATAACATATAAAATAATTGCTAATAAGGATATGTATATGATGGGTAATAATAAGAGACAAAATGACCTACAAAAGAAGAGATTATATGTGTAGGAGATAACCGTAGTCACGGGGAAAGCCAAATATATGCCCAAAGAAAAGTGGAAGATGCTATCCATGGTCAACATAAAAATAATATTTTTAGTTAAAATAATTTATGTTGGAGAATAAACACAGTCACAAAAATATGGTAGATATTTAGTTGTAATCTTCATCGATATGGTAGCTAATTTTTCCAAATATTTCTTGTGTGAGTTATTTCATGTGTCATATTACTAGTTGTGAATTGTGTTGAGGGAAACATCAACATGCCCTAGTTCCTTCAAAATTGGGGACCTCCTTTTTTATCTCTAGTACATTTAGCATTTTATTTAAACCTTGAGTTTGTCCCTCCATCAATTTGTTGTTGTTTATTCATGAGTCTCAATGATAATCAATCCAAGACATGCATTTCAGATATGAATTTTCCTCTATGTTCCTACCAAGTCATATTTGATTTCTTGGTTCATGTTCATGTAATTATTTACTTTAGGCTAGGATTTAAAGATGATAGAACAAATAGATTAAGATGAAGGGATAAGGGATAATGAATATTAATTAAATAATAGGGTATTATTTAATTAATATAGAGGATATGAAATTGGTCGAATTAGGGGTAAATTGACTAAATTAAAGTGGTCAATTTTTAGTGTCTATATTTTGCCCCTCTTTGAGATGCTGTTACGAAGTAGCATCATTTCAGAGAAGATTAAATGATCAACACCAGGAAGAAGATGATTAGATTAGGGAAGATGCCCCACTCATTCAAATGAGTGACTAAGAGGAAAGATGGTGGGAGTGAAGATGAGGATTAGGAATTGAGGATGCCCCATCGAGAGGACATGTAGGTTCAAGAGAGCATGGGTGTTCTCTCCAAATTGATGAGATGGTGCAAGGATAGATGGGGAAGATGATGCAAAATGATGGATAGAATGTAGGAGAGGATGAGAGGAGATAAACAGGTAGAACAAAGCCTCATGGGCTCAACAAAGATGGCCTTGTCTATGTGAAAGTGTAGAGGCAACGTAGTTCGATAAAAAGACTCAACTCAAAAGAAAAAGGATGAAAGATAGGACCTAATGATAAAAGACATGAGGATGGATCCTAAATGAGGATGTGAAACTGACCAACAAGGCATTATATACAAGTGATGATAACTGACCAAATCCCAACTAGCATAAGGATACAAGATCATGATACCCAACAAGACTTAGAAAGGTTCACCACCAACAAGTGAAAGAAGCTCAGGATTTAGGATAGCGAATCTAAACCATTTAATACTCATTCAAAATATACCATGGGATAAATGATAGGATGGATGGGACATGTAGATAGGATGTGTTGATGGGATGGGGTAGATACGTAAGCATAGAGGCAAATGGGATACTGGTTAGATAATGATTAAGCCCTCTACGAATGGTGCATGTTACTAGGTTTTCACCAAACGTACTTATCCAAGGTGCCACCAGGGGTGGTTTTCACCATCGGATGTTTTATTTCTCTTTACTATTAATATCATTTTTGGATTTTTTTTGTTTTTGACATTTTTATTTATTTATATTTTTTGGACTTTCTACTTTTTTTTTGCATTTTCTAGGTGGGGTAACCATCTGACTTAGGTGTAAAACAGTTACAGATGCACAATGTTGATGGGTTCTTCTAGAGGTTCACCCTCAGGTGTGGAAAGTCAATATGCTCCAGAACTGTATTTAGCTATGATGACATATGGACCCAACCAATTAGGCTCAAAATTTCCTTTCTTTTCTTGATCTTGTTGGGTGTGTTGATTCTCTTTAAGGACAAGGTTACCAATCTGGAACTGGCGGGGTCAGACTTTCTTGTTGTAACTTCTTTTGAGTCAATTTTGGTAAGCCTACAAGTGATTATAGGCATTGAGATGCTTCTCATCTAGAAGATCTAGTTGACTGAGACGTGCCACATGATACTCCTCATCATTTGGGTAAGTGCAAAAAGATGGGGTCCAAATAGTGTCCAATCAACCTTTTCAACACGAATTAGTGAAAATGTGAGCGCATTATAGTAAAGCACACTCATATTATAGGTTGGTAGTGATTGAGCCTAGGCTCGGTCATTACCAAGCCAAAAACGTGAGCACGTTATAACATGCTCACATTATGGTTTGAATTTTTAAAAAAATGCATTTTTTAATCCAAAAAAGCATTGTCAAAACATGAGCACGTTATAATGCGCTCATGTTTTGGTCTACATTGAATTTTTTTCTTCTCTTTTTTTCTCTTTCTTCTTCTATATTCCAGAGAAACTATATACATGAAATAATCATTTAAAGTATAAGAAAGTATAAGTTGACATTTACATATTGACATTTACTTTCTTATACTTTTAAGTTATATTTCATGTATATAGTTTTAGGATGTTTGAGAGTGGTTTCAGATCTCTAGGAGTTATAATGCAAATTCTAGTTTTTGGAAGATCTTAAAAAAAATTAGACTTAGTCAAATTTCAATAATCACCATGTCAAATTTCAGTAATTAGGTCAAATTTCAGTAATCAAGAAGTTTTACTCTCTCTCTCTCCCCTTCCCCCTCTAATTCTCTCTATCTCTCTTATCTCTATCTCTGCCTACCTCTCCCTCTATCACTCCCTACATCTCTCTCTATTTCTCTATATCTCATCTCTCTCACCTACCTCTCTCTCCTCCATCGGCCTCTCTCCTGTCTTCTTCCCTATCTACTCTTTATCTCCCAATCCCTTTCTCTACTACCTCTCCATCCATCACACCCTACCACTCTCTATCTCATCTTTCTCTCCCTCCCTCCCTTATTCCCTCTCTACTCTATATCTCTCCTCTCTCTCTACCTCTCCTCTCTCTACTTATCT
>VDFB02168309.1:0-13950 GCA_007258455.2 Sequoia sempervirens
ATGATCCGTGTGAATGAAACCTCTATATGAATGATTGTATGCATATCATAGAAAATTGTTGCCTTAACTATACTCATATCTATACTTGAACGAGAAATGTTCACTAAACTAATGTGAGTGATGCATATTTCATATTATTATTGTTCTTGTGTGAGTGATGCACTAGGATAAGTTCTTGATTTCTCCTTGTGGATAAAGCAATTGAGTAATTAATGCATTTCATATTTGTGTGTGAGATATACTTTTGATACTCATTGCATTTCACTTTTTGTGCAACAAAATGCACTTGTTCGAGAGATGTACTTACCATATTTATTGTATGAAAACTTGAATGAGTAATGCACATTTTGTATGAGACATGTTCCATATTTTTGCAAGTGAGGCACTATAGGTAAATTATGTATTCATACCCTGTGTGAGTTAGGCACCAGAGGTTATGTATTCTTGTTTATTGTAACATTGAAATAGATTATTTGTAACACCCTTACTAGTGTATGTAATGTTATATGAAATTTCTTGAGCATTTATGGATAATTCATGGAATACATGTTATGGATATATATTTCATGTTATGGATTTTCCTCCATCTCCTTACTTGGAAATGTGGTGTGTGATAAATTTTAAGCTTACCTTCTGGGACAGGATGTCGAATGTGGGTTAACATAGAAGGTGATCTTATTTTCCAAGATCAACCAAATTTTCTTTTGTATATGCTTTGGCCAAAGCGAGCTATACCATTGAAATAGATGGATAATGAATGCCTAGAATATATATATGTTTCTCTGCCACATCCTGTATGCAAGAAATATGTTCATTCTAGTGTAAGAGTGCATATAAGGCATCATGCATGCATCAATAGTTTCCCTCCTGCCCTATTATTATTGGTTTCTAGGCACCTCATGTGGGGCCAGGTGTTCTTCGAGTTAGGAATAATCTTGGGGAAGTGTTATGCTTCATAGTTGGGTGGGAAAAGCACCTTAACCATGCTTTTGACCTTCGGCTTGCGAAAGACCACTGGGTTATGGCAGCTGAAGATTGATTAAATGTTTTATTTTCTTTATGTAATTCATAAATGGGGTATGTATCATTGCATAGATCATTGTATGACTTGATTTTTCAATTGAAATGATTGCACTTCTCTTTCATGCATCCTCATTGCATTTGTAAGATAGTAAAAGATTACATTACTAATTCCAATTATAGAATGAGATTTACTTTTTGTTGTAAAATTTAGTAACTGGTTGAATCAGTATTGAGCTCTTGGTGATCGTTCTGACATCTAGTATTCTGGTTTCTATGGTAATCAATTTGAACCTTTTTCCTTAATAAATAAACTTCTTATCTATGATGTTTCTAATTATGTTGATGATCTTGTGTAACTAGTTGATCTTCTTACTTTTTATGTTGTTGATCAAGATGAAGAATTTGTTGTAATTGGTTTTCATTTTTTTCTTACTGAGACTTTTCTTTGTTTAATGTTTTAGTTTACTAATGATGATAACAGGTAGTATGGGATGCTTGTTATTCATCATAAAGTCAAATTTTTTGGCATCTCACGCGAGTAGGCATGTTGACAAAACGATCATAATTGTTAGATCCTTCCATCAGTAAATATCTTTGAATATGAAAAATATTTTTATTATAAGATAGAAGATTGTATGAAGTAAATTGAATTAGATACATTCTTTTATTAGATAAAGATCAATAGAGTGAATAGATGAAGACATGATGTGCTAATGAGGCATATAATTGTATGGATGCTAGCTATAGGAATATTTGTTGGTATAAATAGATGGGCATCTAAAGTAAATGATATTCTTGTTAGATGGGTTGTTTTCAACATTAAAGTAAAACAAAGTAAAGAGGTATAATTTTTTTTTTTTTTTTTTTATGTTTTTGACTTTGACTTTAGAACCATGAGCGGAGTGATAGTTAGAGGGTTCAAAGTTTATGTATGACATATCATTACTTGAATACTACTTGTATGATGCACTAGCATTGGTAAGAGTGTTGTGATTCATAAACATACTAATATATGATCGATGCACTTGCACATGTGGAGATATAACATGGATATAAATTATATGTATTGATTCAATTATTGTTGTTTTTGATTCATTTATATTGATGATCTTGCATCATAAATGAGTCTCTATATGAGAATCATTTTGTAAGGACAATATACCTTGGTGAATTGAGAACGTGTGTAGACAGTATATAGACACGCAAGACTATCATTCATAAAAGAAGGTATGCAAACAAATTTTATATGCATTTCTACATACTTATGATCGAGTTGTGACCTAGTTTAAAACTATTCATGTATCCAAGTAGTAGTCTTTTTATTTGTAATATTTAATCCTTCCATAATATACTGACAATTGAATGAGATAGAAATAGTACAAGTGTGTATAAGAAAATACAAGAATATCAAAGAGGAATCACAAGCAACTTGACCAACCTATCAAACCACAAGGGTATGGTAAGAACAGGTATACAGACACATGAATATGATTTTCAAGATGAAGAAAATATTCAAAATTGATTATTTTACTTAAGCATTGAGATGATTAAATCTTATGAAGATGAGAAGAAATTTTCTGAAGAATTTTTGAATTTGAATGGGTACTAATGTGGACTAAAGTGCAAATTTGTTTTCATGAATGTCATAGAAAGACCATTACCATCACAATGAAGAGAACATTGTTTGGTAGAGGTAACCTAGCTTTGTGAAATTGAATGTAGCAATGGAATACACACACTCACATAAAACTTGGTTGCATTTATTTTGTCAAATGTGTGTTTAGCTTAGTGAAATTTTATGAATAACTATTTTGTGTATGTTTAAATTTTATGGATGACTAATGATTATGAACAAAGATTTTTGCACCTTGGAAAGATAGACAAATAGTGAAGTAATCAATTTAGTTAAGTTGATCATCAGGACGATGATTCTTAAGGGGGGAAGGATGTCACAACCCCTATTTTTATGCTTCATATTCTACAATGTTTGATTAAATTAATTAGTGTTGAAATAAAAATACAATAAAATAAAGAGGGATTTAATTAAAATTTAATATAGATTTTATTTATTCCAAATAAATGATAATACTTGGTTAATTTAGAATAATTATTTTTATTCCCAATTGAATGAACTTTCTTTATTAATTATTTGGAGTAAATATTTAATATGCAAGTGAATAATATTTCTTTATTTTCTTACAAAGGATAAAAATTTCTGTTGCAAATTTAAAATGGCCTTTTCTCACTATTTACTGTGAATAATTATTACATAGTTGCAATTAAAAAAAAAGAATTCTTTACTATTATTTATCAAAGATAAATGTGAAAATAAATTTAATTTTTGATTTTAAAGATTAGGTATTGGAAAACTAAAAGAAATCTTGAAAAGAAGGAGAAAACGTAATGGGAAACATAACAACAACAACAACACAATAGCTTTCATAATATTTCTTTATTGTTGTGCAAAAGATAATTAAAAATGTATGTCGAGAAGATGATTTATTGCTCTGCAAAATATAACTGAAAATGTATGTGGAGAAGCCTAAGAAGAAAATCTCTTCAGGAAGCGGTTCCGGTTTTTAAATCCTCTTTCCCATGTATTTTAATTTCAAATGTAAAAAGTGATAAATGCTGGTGAAAAGATTTACTTCTTAAAATATTTTGAATGTTCTTTTCACTATATCTATTCAGCTTCTTTGTACAAATCAAAAAATATGTATCTTCTTGTTCTACTCTCTTTATATAAAATTCTCGCTAGAAAGAAATTTGAGATTGAATTTTTATATATTGGACCAATTTTGACAATTTTCCCTTTTAAATTGAATACATGGAGAGCAAGATTATAATATTTATAGACATATATTAAAAAATTGTATATATATAAATATATAATATTATTATATTATTGAACAAATTTTTGAAACAAAGAAATTTTGTAATGAACAAATTTGCTGAGAAGTTTCTACTTTTGTTTAATTAAAAGAAAATAATAACATGGCTATAGCTTACTTCCTTTTTTGTTGTAAATGCAATTTCCTAAGAGTGTAGAAAATAAGTACATGGCTGTAGATTACTTCTTATTTTGTTGTAAATGTAATTTCCTGAAAGTGTAGAAAATAATTACATTGTTGTAGTTGTACTTCTTACTTTGTTGTAAAAGTAATTTCCTGAGAGTGTAGAAAATAATTATATGGCTGTAGCTTACTTATTATTTTGTTATAAAAGTAATTTTCTGAAAGTGTATATATATATACATATTTAACTAAATGTGTGTATACATATATATTTGTTTAAAATATGGCTGAATGTAAGTTACTTCAACTGAAACTGCAATTTTCTATATATATATATATATATTATCATAGAAATGTATATATATCCTTACTGTAAAATAACATTTTCTTTGATATTTTGTAAATTTAGTTATGTTCATACATAAAAGTGGACATATACTTATATCAGTACGGGTTTGTTTTACTTTAGAATAAGTTAATCATGATGTTGATTCTAAAAATAATAATTCTATGGATGAATATATATTAAATCACTATTTAAAATTGGAAATTGTGATGGAACTAACTTATTAGAATTATTGTGCTTATTTTGATTGGAGCAATGGTAAATGTAATAATATTTGATTAGGAAGTGTGCTTATGGTATAAATCTAATTTTAGATAGAAATATTTAAATTGAAGTTGTTTATTGAATTTTTGCACTCAATGTGAAAGAATAAATAAATAAAGGCATATTTTGTTACTCCCACATGAAATAGGAGTGAATTGTTAAAATGAGTTGTAGTTCATTAAATATTAGTAACTGGTCTTCTTGAGCTATTTATTTTTTGATATAATTGCAAATATAGTTACCTATAGTAAACTTGAAACTTGAAAAGAAAATGTGTTCTGAAACTGTTTTTGTTTTTAAAGATTATTCTTTCTTTAACTCGAAAACCCTGGATGACTCTTTAATAATTATTGGACCTTGACACAATAGGATTGCATGAGTATTTATTTTATAAGAATGTATACTCATATATCCACTAGCTTATATATGTACTCACATACATACATGAGTTATACCTTCTTAACTCTTTTATAGTATTCTTCTCTTATTGTTGAAACCTCTATGAACAATGAGTTTAGAAGTAAGCATTCTTGTTATAATTGCATAAGCATGTGTGCATTTCTAACGGGCCTAGGATTACTTTCATAAAGCTATATGTGGTTGGCTTATGATTTTTAGTATACTTGTGTGTTATTTGATAAATCATTGGAGGTAGAATTGTCTTAAAATTCCAAATACTTGGAAGAATTTCATAATAGTGAGGAGATTTCTTTCATTTCATATGCAAAGTTGATGCATTGGTGAAACTTAGAGAATGTTGTTTGTAGACCTTTGTGACTTGTAAAAGAACTTCAATATGTTCCTTGTTATGTTTGATATTCATGATATCTAGAAAAGTGTAATGGAGTTGTAAATGGGAATCTCTATAAGATAGCTTGATCATTGACAGTGAGGCATCTTGTAACCAGAGAAGCATTTTATTAAGCTGATAAGGCAATTTAGCGAGTGGTTTTTCATCCCCACAAGTGTTTTCCACTCATGAAATCTCTGTATTATGGTTCCTTTGTGGTTGCATTTATGATTTTACTATTGCTTTACAGTATTTGAATTTACATGCATTGTTGATATGATAAATCTTGTATAAGACTATATGGCTATATCTTAAAATGACATAACCTTGTTTTTATACACTTGATTCATGGGTGTATGCTATTCCATTTAAATATAGTGATAAAAGTTATTTAATTATTCCTCTTTGTCTGCACCATTTTACAATAATTTTATTCTATTAAATTAATTTGGAAATTAAGAGTTATAACTAGTAAGTGAGTTTTTTTTCCAGACCTTACATGAAGAGGCTTCTTAAGGAAAATGTGATTGAGTATACCATTCTAGAAGATCAATATTTTGGTTATCTTGATAAGTGTATGAATATTTTGATATTTAAAATAGAAGTCCTCATGGAACACAAAAGAATATTGTAGCAGGCTCATCAAGACTTGTTTGAGGAAAGAAAGATCGTGAAAAGGAGTATTGTTGAATTGATTAGTATAGAGGCTTCAACAAGTGTTGCTTTAATTTCTTTACAAGAAATGAAGGATCAGTGGAGTAATAGGTTGGAGAGATGATTATGAAGGTCTTCTTTTAGATTAGCTACTGGATATCAAGTTTTATGTATGAAAAGTTGCCCAAAATGTTGCCTAGCTACAGGATATATACATAGCCACTACCATAGAATATGAAAGAGAAATGTTCAGGGTATAATGGGTAGATGCACCTGATGAGGAAACAGTACAACATATTTTTAGTAATATGAATGATTATCTTAAAAATAAGGAATCCAAAACAACTAAAAGTAGCTAAGTGGAAAGGGAATATTTCATTTTTTGGGAAAAGGATCAGTTCAAAAATTTCAACCATCTCCAAGTGTCCTATGGACAAAAAAATCTTTAGATCTATTTTTGAAGAAGTGGACAACTCCAGGTCAATTTTGATAGGCCAAGGATTGGGCATGGTGATCAGTAGTGTATAAGGTAATGACTCCTAGTCAAATTTTGACTAGATTGACATATGGTATACTTCCTAGGTGCACGAATTTCAGCAAAATAAGACTCAAACTCAACTGGAGTTTCCCCTATGATAATGGATTTGAGCCTTGAATTTGTGGATCTTGATTTTTGATTGGAGAAATTGATGTTAATTCTTTCTATAACTAAGAATTTTCTTCTTATTGTAAAGTTCGGTTGATTGAAGTTAGATTGGCTACCTAAAGACTAGAAACAGTTTTGTTTTACAGCTTTATGCAAGACACTTGAATAGTTTTTATAGCTTTTAAATGCTAGTAGTTTGTTTTCAAAATTTTGTCAAGTTAACTATAATACTAATAGATAATGGAATTTTTAATGTGAGTGCATTTTTTGTGCATAAATGTCTATTATTTGATGAAAACTAATAGAAAAATTTTAGTTTAAAACCATCTATTATGTTATCTATGGATGATGTTTCTTCTTGTTTATTGATTTGTTAATCTTGGTGATGAGCTTGTGGTGCTTATTATTGAGAATTTAAAAAAAAAAGTGATGATGAATCATTGCATGTTTTAAATCTACATCGTGAATGGATGAAATGGTATGAATTGTTTCATAAATTATGTTGTTCTATAGTTTTAGTTAATTGGAAAATGCTCATTATAAGAATTGCATGTCTAAATTGAAATGGATTTGTATTCATGTTTTACTATTTTAAGCCTTGATCAATATTTTATGTTTATTTGAAAACCCCCATGTTAAATTACTTTGAACTACCCAGTTTGTATCCATTTACCAGTAAAGGCCCCTTGAACATTATAGTTGCATGGAACACTAAATGGTGATAGCACAGTTGAGAATAAACTACAGAGACCTTGGATGATAGGTGATTTTAGATCATTTGTCTTCTTAAGGAGAAATAGAGTAGAAATATTTTGTTTAATGTTGTTGTGTTGCTTTTGACCATCAATAGAACTGGCACTAGAAGGAGGGCCCATAGGAACAAACTAGAGTGAATTGGGTCATTTTCACCATATAGGTTTGAATGAGTTCTCAGATCTGCTACAAATCTAAAACCATTAGTTGAACTTAGATATCCTACTAGACCCAGAGCCTGTAGGAATCTGATCCCACCACCATTAACACCACCACTTACCCCACTTGGATTCTATTAATATTATAGCTGGCACAACCCAATCCACTACCACCAATGGTGTTCTCTGCAAACAATCCCTCACCACTGGGAACCATCCTAGTGGCATACATGAGATTCCTAAGAATCCAAAGAAGTTTTATCCCAAGTATGCCCATGGATAGTCATGAAGTGCAAAAGAGCACATCTAGGCATTTAAAGATGCCTACACTCAGGCTCAAATAGCCCATCATGATGTTGCATGTAGACTATTCCCCTATTCACTAGGGGATATGGCCTACAATTGGTACCTAAACTTGCCTACCGGATCCATCCCAAGTTGGAAAAATTTAGAGGATGCCTTCATTAACCAATTTTGGGTCTACATTGACCCAACTATCCTATATCACTAATTTTCCATAGTTAGGAAGGAACCACATGAACCATTGCCTATGTTCAACACATGGTTCTAGAGGATTTGCAAATGATTATAGGAACCCATGTACAATGATGAAACCTCTCAAAAGATGAGAAGGAGAAAACCCATAGGAAAAAACTCCTCCCAAGAGAGAAGAAGAAGAGAGACTATGTAGTCTTCCACTATAGAATCTCCTACATTATTGGTGAATGCTTGACATAAGAAGTTGAAGATGATCCAAGATCATTGAACAATATTCCTCCCCTTAGGAAGAAAGAAAAAAAAGGATGCATGAAAGATATCTTCCTATTCATGAAAGGAATATAAAGGAATAATGATGAAAATGTATGATGTCTCTAAACTCTACTTGGATGTCCCCATGTCGATACCAAAAGCTATCACCATCAAATCAAGTGTTTTAGGCCACAGTGCAAAAGATGACAATCCAAAACCTAGTCGAGATGGATGTAGAACAAAATATGAAGACAAAGGTATCTCCTCTAAAGATAAAGGTGTCTCCTCCAAATTTTTCTCAATAGTAGCCACAATCATATCAAACTATGAGGAATGATCATGTGGGTAAGGAATAAGAGGGTCAAAATGTTTCCCTTCAACATCTAAAGAAGACAAAACTTCATCAAAGAGAAGATGTATGCACTCAATCGTGTCCTTCAAGTTTGAAAGATAGAACTCACAAAACAAACCTACAATGTATGTCAAGTAATCATCCCAAGTAGCTATGTTTGGAAGACAATGAATGTCTTGCTGTACTAAATCAATAGAAACCATAGATGTAGCAATACCAATATCATTAGAAACAATAGGTGATGTAGAAGATGGAGTGTTAGCACATGTCTCTTGAACCTCAATTGAAATGATACCAAGATTCACTTAACCATACTAAATCTCCTCAAAAATTTCCACACTAGATGCCTAAGTGTGTACAATAGTAGAAGGAACATCATAGGAAAAATGTGAAGTGTATACTCGTGATTGATGATTTTCCTCCCTAATTGCAATAGTATCTCTCCTATGTAAATCTTGAATAATCATAGAATCTTGTGTGAACTTGACACTGTTTCCTTCCCCACCATGTATAATAAGATAGAAATGATATTTGTTGACAAGGAAGAAACACAAAGGACATCATTGAATGATCCTTCGTCTGTCTCAATAGATCCTTTCCCACAAACATGCACATATGTGTTGTTAGCCATTAGGATATTTGGTGATGAATAAGTTTGAAATGAAGAGAACATACTCTTTGATGAAGCCATGTGATGTGAAGCTCAAGAATCAAGGATCCATCTCCTTGACTTAGAATCTACAATTGCAACAAGTTCTTTCCCCTTTTGTTTCTCTAACTTTGGTTGAGAAGAAGATGATGAATCCTTTGACACAGTTGAAGGTAAATTGATTTTATTCTTTGCTAAAGATTCTTCAACTCATCAATTTGTTTTAAATAATGTTGATGTTCATCATGCCCAAATTTCTTGCAATATGCACAAGTGGGCTTCTCCTTAGATGATTCCCCTTTTGAGGAAGATGATTCAAATTATTTATGTGGCTTGTTCTTTTCCTTCTTTTATTTCTAATCAAGATGCCCTGATTCTTTCTATACCTTAGAGTCACTAGCCATCAATGCTTGTGACTTGGAAACCTTGATGAGACCCATTTGAATAAGCTTCACTTCCTCTTGGATTAGAAGATCTGAAAATGCATCAAATGTAGGAAAAACATATGCAATTCCCATAGAAATCATATTGGTGTGAAAGCTAGAAACAAACACAGAATACTCAGCACCAAGCTTGGATAACACATTCAAAATCAACTATAAATCCCCCTTATCAATCTTGCAATCCTTAGCTATGTTCTTAGTTGCTTAATCTTGGAGATAAGTCTTGGATGTGGTTGAAATTTTTTGGATCAAGATTCATCAAATCATTATCAATTTGATAATCTCTAATCTAATTAGTTTTACCATATAAGTTTTCAAGAGTCTCCCAAGCCTCCTTAGGTTTCTTGCATGATTCAAGATGAAATTGTAAATCAAAAGAGACTAGTGAACAAATGTAACCAAGAGTTTTCTCACGATTGATCTCTCACAATTTTTTTGCACCAACATCAGTAGGTTCAAGAATAGATTATTTTACATAGCCTATACAACATTTTCCCCTTAGATAATTCCATACTAATTGTTTCCATGATGCATAATTATATGGAGTTAGGAGTTCAATTTGAGATTTCCCCATTATACTAACACATAGTAAAAGAAATGAAAGAAATCAAACACCACAAGATCTCCCCCCCCCCACAAATTCATCAATCAATGATACCCCTTAGAAAAATATAATGGTGGCACTTTATAATTAGTGTATTTACAAATTTATAATTTGGCACCCCTAACTCCCTATCGTTGATACCATTAATTCTCCTACCTACCATCTGGCAACCCATCTTGCCAAACTTATCTCACCTCTCGTTGGTAAATCAAACTCCTTTGTAAAAAACTCATCCCATTTTGTTGATTTCATCAAAGATAAGAAACTAGATAATAATGATATTCTGGTTAGCTTCGATGTTGTCTCCCTCTTCACCAAAGTCCCCTTACATGACTCAATTGAGCTTATCAAGCAAAAAGCAAACCATGAAATTGCTTCCTTAGTTGAGTTATGTCTTAGATCTACCTTCTTTACCTTCCAAGGTGTAATTTATGAACAAGTCGATGGGGTGGCCATGGGCTCCCCCCTTTCTCCCATCGTGGCCAACCTCTACATGGAACACTTTGAAGATATCGCTCTCCATTCCTTCCCCCTCAAACCAAAGTGGTGGAAACGTTATGTAGATGACACTAATATTTGTTGGTCACATGGCCTTAAGAAACTAGAAGAATTCCATTCCCACTTAAACAACATTTCTCCTCACATCGCTTTCACCAAGGAAATTGAATCAGACAACCAACTTTCTTTCCTTGATATTCTTCTCATCAAGAAAACCGATGGTTCTTTATCTCGTTCTATCTTTCAAAAATCTACCCACACTGACCTTTACCTTCACTCTTCATCTCACCATCACCCGTGCCAAAAATTTGGGGTCCTCAAATCCCTAGCTCACCGAGCTTTTGTAATTTGTGACAATGAGCACCTAGACCAAGAATTGGCCCACCTTATCCATGTCTTCTCATTAAATGGGTACAAAAGGAAACAAATCAATAGAGCAATCAGCCAAGCCAAAGCAAGGCTCACTCTCCAACCATCAGCGTCCCGCCCCCCTTCCTTTCCCTTAGCCACCCTCCCCTATGTTGAGGGTGTCTCTCAAAAAATTGCCAAGATCCTCCTCAAAAAAGGCATCAATTGCACTTTCAAGCCCATCTTCACCGTTAGGAACCACATTCCTTCCCCCAAAGACCCCCAAGATCATTTCCTCAAATCCGGTGTCTATAAAGTGTCGTGTTCCTGCGGTATCCCCTACATTGGAGAAACAGGACGCTCCATCAACACAAGAATCAAAGATCATTGAGCTGACATAAGACATGAACGTATATCCAAATCTGCTCTAGCTGAACACTCCTTCAAGACAAAGCATCATATTGTCTTAGAAGACACCAAAATCTTGTTCAATGAAGACAACCTCTTCAAGAGAAAACTCAAAGAGGCCATTGAAATCAATAATCACCCCTCCAACCTTAATCGAGATGGAGGTTGGGCTTTGAGTTTCTCTTGGAAACCCCTCCTTAACAACCTCAATGCCTTCCCTCCTAATCCCTAGTAATCCCCTCTCCCCCATCTGGTTGTGCCAACCCTGCCCCATCACACCTTGCTCGGTTTCCCCTTCCCCTACTCTTTCGGGTTTCCCGGTTTACTCTCCATCCTCCTCATCCCACATGTGCTTTCCCTTCCTTTCTCTTCCATGTTCCTCCCACTTTCTTGCCCTTCCTCGTTTCTCTTTCCCTCATCCTTTTCTTCTCGTAGTCACAATTTTTCTCTTATTTATCTCTTATTCTCGTTGTTCTTCTCCATTCTTGTTTAGTTTTAGTTCCTTTTTTATTTGTCTTAATTTGTGTCTCTTTTTTGGTTTTATTTATTAGGTCGTGTTTTCTTGTACTGGATATTTCAATTGTTTCCTTCATGTTCTTAATCTTAATTTCTCCTTTCAAATTCTTGTCATAATTTATATCTCCTATTTAGTTTCTCTTAAATTTGTCCTTTTCACTTATCTTATTTAGAATTATCCAAACCTTACTTCATCTTCTCGTTAATTTGTCTCTTTCACTTATTTTTGTAGAATTATGTTATTGAATACGGTATATATTAAATTTCATATATATATATATAGCCATTATTTTATTAATAATTGTTATTTCAATATTTTAATTATAGAATATCCTAAGATAATATATTATATTTCTTTATTGTTATTTCAATATTTAAATTATATAATATCCTAAGATAATTGTTCTTAATATTTATAGCCTTTTTTAACACAGTTACAATATTTAGATTACTAAGTTCTCTTATTTATAGTACATTTTATTTTAGGTTTGAATTATTTTTATTTCACGTTAGATATTTAGGCTAAATCCCTTACCGTGTTAGTTGATCAATTTCTAGCCTTAAATTATAAAATATTGGCAAATATTATATTTATATATTAAGTTTTTCTTAAATTTGTTTTTGTTTTATTTTAAGATTTAAGATTCTTTTTAGGTTAGATTTTTTATTTCGTTTGATATTTGGGCCATCACAACCTAAGCATCAGTGATTTTTAATTTATATCTCCCTTTAAGTTTCTCTTAAATCAGTCTCTTCCCTTATTTTGTTATTATTTAATACTTGATTAATTTTAATATCTTCATCTAAATTATTTTACTTTAAAGGCAATTTCTCCATCATTTTTTCTCCTCCCTTTGACTTTCTCATCTTTTTGGTTCACGTGCCTTACAACCTTCCCTCACCACCCTCTCCTCTATTTCTATCCAAGTCTGCTATCTATTCTTCATGTCTCTCTCTATCTGCTAATCATCCTGATGATGGATCATGGAGTATGATATGAAACGTTGATTGAAAAAATCGCACACAGTTTTATCTAGAAATCTTGATTATTAATGATCATGGACTGTGGAAACAAAATGTTATTAATTCTAGAGTTATTGCGAGTTTTGCAATGTCCAATTGGACCCAAATACTAAAAGTACAATTTAATCTCAGAATTAGAACTTCAAAATAGCACCAATATATAGTACTCAAAAAAATATCAACTCAAAAGAAAGAATTTCCCTCAATCCGAGGTCGTATGTGAAAGTTACAACTGTTTGAAGCTCAAAAAATGAGAATTGTCCTTCAGATCTACTAAGAATATTGAATTTATGGAAAATATAGATCACTTGAGAAAAAAATGATTCCACCACTATGAAGCTTGTGAAATTCTACCCCAAATAAAAAAAATTACTCCAGAAATGGAGGTCATGAGCTCAAGTTATGGGCCTCCAAAGTTCACCTACAAAAATGAAAATTCAATTGGAGAGGGGGGCAAATTTTTTAAGAAGGTGATGATGTCATGCTGACACAGATCTAACATTAGCAAACCATCCAATTAAATTTGATGGGTTGATGCCTATCAAAAAAGAATATACTCCTCATTTGCTGGAATACTCCCCCCCCGCTTCGACTCAAATTTGGCATCTTCTAGGACGCTGTCTATCGACATGTTAGAAGGAATCTTTTTGAAATCTCAAAATATGCTTCTACATTGAGTTTAATTTTTTTCCGGTTTTGAATGCAGGTGGG
>VDFB02168310.1:0-35315 GCA_007258455.2 Sequoia sempervirens
GAGATTATCTAGTCAAAAGGAGCTTTGATAGTAGCCAACTAAGTTAAGTATGACAAATCCAAGTATCACTGTTGCAAGGAATGGAGTAATAGCTAAATAAAGATACAACGACAATAAAAAATGATGGAGCTAACTTGTCAAGGGCCTATTCTTCAAAGCCCTTATTAAATGCTTGTCATAGTTTAAGATATGCAATAAATGTTTGACAATGGAATTAACCTTTTGAGGATGACAGTGATTAAATTGAGGTCTCCTTTTACCATGAAAAGACTAAATATTCTTTCTTTGGCCTATCATTATGATTTTTAAGTTTCCTCACTTGAGCTAAATATAATAGTCAAGTGTTTATACCAAAGATGATAGAGAAAATAATCATGAAAAGGAGAATGTGATGGTGATCAATGATAAGGCAGTGGCACATTTGATAGTCAAGAAAGGTAGAGATATAGTAGACATCATGGTACAACTTATATGATATATAAATTAAGCATGGTTGATGTGGCTGAATCCTTTCATCTAAAGAAATTTTTCTTAACATAAATCACGCTAGGGAATTTCAATATTGCCATTGTAGTTGGCATTAAAGTTAGTGCAACATTGAAAATTATCCTTATATAAGAATTCCCTCCATCTTGTTGATTGGCTTGTAACACTCTTGATGGTGGCTGTATGAAGGAAATCTAATTATGATTCCTCTTCTACATTAGAGGTTCATATGTGATCCTGACTCTTCTAAATTATCGGAATCAAAATCCTTTAGCTTCCATATTCAAAAATTCCCAACCACCATCTTCAATAAATTTACCTGGATCATTAGTAATACTCTTCAAAATTGGCCACCAGTTCAAGTTCATTCTAATTTCATAATACTTTATATCCATGGAGTTCAGCCATTCCTTGATGCCATCAAGTGAAGATTGAGAAATGGCGTCAATGCGGAGTACATCTAGCTTGAAGTCTTTGAAAACAATAGCCATATCAAATTCATTTTTCCCAAGTCCTACTCTCTCAAGGTTAACAATCTCAATCTCACTAATGTAGTATTACTAAGAAAGGTAATTCCAACAACTCTACCAAAATTTACCCACGGGGAATAATAAAAGCGGAGGGATTTGAAAGGAACTCCATGAAAACCAGCTCTCTAAATGGTATATAAAACTCTGGTTCAAAATATTTTTAGATGAGGTTGCTCCCATAGATCTCTTACTCACTTGAAAAATCCTTGAAACTATGTATTGATTTTATTTTTCCTGTTCCTCTCTTGTTGTTCTTCCTTAATTTCATTGGTGCAGGAGCACCTAGGAAGCAATGGAGAGCACACTAGGAAAAATGTGGAAGTATAGAATGAGTTTATGACTTAGATGTATGCCTTCAAGAATTTTTGTGGTTGGAATGATGTTTTCTAATAAGGTCATGTTGACCATGGGTGAGAAACAAAAAGGTTCTAGTCCAAAGTTTAGGAATGGAGGTTTTTGCAATTATTGACAATTTTTGCAAAAACATGCTCCTTTTGTGTTTGAGAAACCAAGAAGGGCCCATTGGAAAAATAACTATTGGGAAAGCATATTTAAAGGTTTCCTCAACCATTGTGCAAGGTTGAAAGTATGTTTGTATGGATTGTTTTGTTGGAAATTGAAGGAAAACAAATTTTTGAGTGAATTTTTTTATTTTTTGGTCTAAAAGAAGGCTCTAATGGATTAAATATGGTTCTGTGTTGTGTGTAGGATTTAGAATAAATCCAGTACAATTTTTTTGTAGCCTTTAGATAGTTCTTTCAATCGGTTTCTTGTCTCTTTGTAAATATTTTGGTTTCTTTGTGCTTGCTGGCCTGAAACAGGCAGTGTTGAGTAAATGGGGTGCTAGAGCACTTTTCCACCATACAAACTATATGGAATTTTGGAAATAGTGCCTAGAAACCATGCTTGTACATATGTTAGTTGGTAGGTTTTGTTTGAGTGCAGTAGTTGCTAGCAAAGTGATGCCCTAGGCGAGCCAGTGCAGGTCACAAATCTTGTAGGGGTGCTAAGCCATTGAGGATTTTCTTCTTGGAGGAGTTAGGGTGGTGTGTTACCTTATTACTACATGAAGGAGGAGGCTCCATCTATCCATTTGGTGTGTAAACAAATTGGAAGTTTGCTAATTGTCAAGGGAAGGCTTAAAACCCTAATTTTTGCTCCATTTCATGTTTGAGCTTTGTACAGACAGTGGAAGGCTGAGACCTCAAGAATATTTGAGTGTTGTCCATGTGAACCAAGAACCTTGGAAAAAGAGTGGGATGTCCTTTTGATATTTTTGAGTTCTAACCTATTTTGTAGGTGAAGGAGACCTAATAGGGGCTCAAGGGTTACTAGCCTTTCAAACCCTAGCTAAAGGATTGGTCAGAGCGATGGGAAGTTGAAGTCTTGGAGGTTGTTCAAACACCTTTGGAGGATAGTTTGAAGCATTTTAAGACTTATCACTACCCCTATAAGAGTTGATGGAGTGTTGACGAAGATTGGTCTTTAGTATAGTGTAAAGGCTAAGGAAGAGTTGTGGCAATGAACCAAGGTGGACTTGGTGGTTGGAGTTTGTGATAGAAGATGGGTTGGTTAGACAAACTAGGGGTACCTAGTCATGAGTAGGGACCTATAGGTCAGATTGGTGAAGCAAAGCACCAAGGAGGTCTTACAAGGAAAGGCCTAGAGCAGGAATCAATGATTGATTCCTCCAACCCCTCTCCCTATCAGATTGGTATCAGAGCAAGCAAAAGATTTGGGATTGATCTTGTATGTCAGAGACAGAGTCTAGTGGTTCTAGCATCATGGTGAAAAATGTTGAGTTGATCAAGAGGGTTGAAGAAACAGAGGAATACAATAGGGAATTGAGAGAGAAGTTAGACCAACTTGAGCAAGCATTGAATGCTATGCGTTTTGATGGAAGAATAGTAAAAGAAGAAGAGGTTGTAGAGGAGGATAGAATCCCTGAACCTGACCCTATATTGAAGGAGGATCCCTTCTTGAAAGCATTGAAGGCTTTGAGTGGAAAAGCACTTGAAGGAGTACCACTATTTAGTGGAAAGATGGAGGCTAATTTAGTTATGGATTAGATAGAGGGAATGGAAAACCATTTTGAGTGTGATGGAGTCATTGAAGCACAAAAGGTAAAGGTGGCTAAATCAAGACTAAGAGGTTCTACCTTAACTTGGTGGAAATTCATTCAGACAAAGAGGGAGAAGGAAGGCAAGTAGCCTATCTCTACTTGGAAGGGAATGGTTGCCAAGATGAAAGAAGCATACCTACCTGAAGACTATGAAATTTAGTTGCATAAGAGGAGATAGAGTTTGAGGCAAAGAGATCAGGATGTGAGTTCTTATACTGAGGAGTTTCAAAGACTTTACATGAGGTCCAATGTCACAGAGGATGAAAGTATCAAGGTGGAAAGGTATCTCAATGGTTTGAAGTGGAACATTCAAGAGGAGATGGTTCTCTTAAGCCCCAAAATAGTGCACCAATGTTATCAATTGGCATTAAAGATTGAAGAGAGGAGTAAGAGGAAGCAAGATCATACTTCTAAGGGCAGAGGCAAAGGCAGAGATCAAAGAGATCAAAGAGGACAGCGTGGTGGCTACCAAGGTAGAGGCAATGACCAAAGAAACCAAGGAGAGTCAAAACTCACAGAGCATGGAGGTGAAACATCTACAAGAGGTGGATATAATAGGGGTAGAGGACATCAAGGAGGTTCAAACAAAGGAAGAGGAGTAGGTAGGAGCAATTCTTATTTTGCAAACATGAAGTGTTACCATTGTAATCAAATAGGTCATCTTGCTTATAGGTGCCCGGAGAAGCATCTTCATCAAGCAATGAAAAGAGAGTGGATTATGTACAAGAGGACACCATGAGTCTTAAGGCATCTGAGGTCAGTCATATTGAATCTAAGGTAGGAGAGAATCTGATGTTCAATAGGTATCTGATCAGACAACCGGTTAAGGAGGAACCAAAACAGAGGAGGGCTCTATTTAGAGTAAGGTGAAAGATACTTGGAAAAGTGTGCAAGGTCATAGTAGATTCAGGTTCAATAGACAATATCATATCAGAGGAGGTAGTAATGAAACTGAAATTAGAGAAGTCACCTCATACTAACCCCTATAAGGTCACTTGGCTAAACAAAGGGAAGAGTGTTTTAGTAAATGAGCAGGTAACGGTGGAGTTTTCCATTGGAGGATACAAAGATAAGCTTATTTGTGATGTATTACCCATGGATGCATGCCATCTTCTACTAGGCAGACCATGGCAATATGACAAAGGTGCCATATATGATGGGAGAGAGAATACAATCTCATTCAAGAAGGATGGGAAGACTTTTAAGTTGCAGTCACAGTCAGAACAAGAAGAGGGACAGTCAAAGGCACCAAACATCATGTTGAGTAGTGGGAAGGAGTTCCTTAACAATCTACATCAAGGAGGTGAAGGATATGTGGTTTTAATGCAATCAAAAGATGAAGAAGAGACTAAAAAGATAGTCATACCAGAATCAGTCCAAAAGCTGCTAGAAAAGTATAAGGATATTTTCAGTGATGGTACACCTGCAACTTTGCCTCCAAAGAGAGCTATAAGTCATCAAATTGACTTCATACCTAGAGCTTCATTACCTAACAAAGCAGCATACAAGCTTACACCAGATCAAAATCTTGAGGTAGCTAGGCAAGTGAAGGAGTTGTTGGATCAAGGCTTGATTCAAAAGAGTATTAGCCCTTGTGCAGTACCAGTGGTCTTAGCAACCAAGTAAGGAGGTAAGTGGAGACTTTTCACTGACTCTAGAGCAATAAATAGGATCAGAATTAGGTATAGGTTCCCTATTCCTAGAATTGAGGACTTAATGGATTGTCTTGGAGATGCACAAGACTTCACCAAGTTGGATCTCAAGAGTGGGTATCATCAGATTAGAATTAAGGATGGTGATGAGTGGAAGACAACTTTTAAGACAAATGATGGGTTATATGAGTGGAGAGTGATGCCATTTGGTCTCTCCAATGCCCCTAGCACATTCATGAGGCTCATAAATGAAGTGCTTAAGGACTTTATAGGGATATTTGTGGTAGTGTACCTTGATGACATCCTCATATATAGCAAGACAACATAAGAGCATTTGAAACATGTGGAGCAAGTTCTTAGAAGGTTGCAAGAAGAGAAGTTGGCAATCAATCTAGAGAAGTGTGAATTCTTTAAGCAAGAGCTAGTCTATTTGGGTTTTGTAGTGTCCAAAGGATCATTGAAGATGGATCCAAGCAAGGTGGAAGCCATCCTAAACTGGCCTACACCAACCACAGGGACTAAGGTAAGAAGTTTCCATGGATTGGCTCAATTTTATAGGAAATTCATAAGGAATTTTAGTGGTATATGTGCACCAGTCTTAGATACAATCAAGGGTGGTTTAAAAACTAAGTTTGTGTGGACTCAAGAAGCTGAGAAATGGTTTGAAAGACTGAAGAGCAAGGGTGGCAGCTCAACCAGTTCTCTTATTACCCTGGCTTTGACAGGTTGTTCGCATATGGAGATGGTAAGGTGGAGTGGCAATAGGAGGAGTTCTTAGTCAAGAGGGCAGGCCTATAGCCTTCTTTAGTGAGAAGCTCAATGAAGCAAAGAAGAAGTATTCAACCTATGACTTAGAACTTTATGCTTTGGTTTAGTCACTTAGGAAATGGAGGAATTATCTTCTACCCAAGGAGTTTGTAGTCTTTACTGACAATCAGGCACTCAGTTTTATCAACACTCAAGAGAAGTTGAGTAATAGGCATTTGAAATGGATGGAATACATCCAAGCACCTTCACCATCAAGCACAAGAAGGGACAGCTAAACAAAGTGGTAGATGCATTGAGCAGGAGATTGTTGACAGTCCAAGAGATACAAATCAAGAGCATTGGCATAGAGAGTTTCAAGGATCTATATGGAGATGATGAAGACTTTTCAGAGGCCTATAAGGTATGTTCTAACTTTGAGAACCATTTCCATAGCCAATAATCTGAATATACTTTGCAAAATGGGTTATTGTTTAAGGGAAATCAGTTATGTGTCCCAAGAGGTTCAATGAGGGAAAATCTAATTAGAAAACATCATTCCAACCACAAAAATGCCTGAAGGCATACATCTAAGTCATAAACTCATTCTATACTTCCACATTTTGCCTAGTGTGCTCTCTATGGGGTTGGAGGAATCAATCACTAATTCCTGCTCTAGGCCTTTCCTTGTAAGACCTCCTTGGTGCTTTGCTTCACCAATCTAACCTATAGGTCCCTACTCATGACTAGGTGCCCCTGGTTTGTCTGACCAACCCCTCTTCTATCATTCATCAAGATCATACATTGGCCTTCTTGCCACTCCTAAAGTTTGGACCACATCCATTACCTCCACATAAGCCAGGACGCCAACAGTCTTCATGGTTCCGCCATGATAGTTATCTAAAATGAAAATGAAGAAAATGTCGGCTCCTTATCCATTGCATTTGGAAGAGAATGCATGCTTAATGTTTTGATACATGATATCAACTCTCTCTTACGCTCTCATAGTTTGAATATCAAAATCCCGATGGCGGTGGAGCCTCAAAGTTCTAGTCATCTTTCTTCCTCTTCCGCAAATGTTGTCGTCCACATGCACTTAACCTAATTGGCTGTTTTTGAAATTTTGAAGTTTTCTCTTGAGTCCGCAATGTAGCTCTCTCTACCTTTCCAAACTCTTTCATTGCTCACAGATCATCTTTGGGAGTTTGGTCATTGGTACCACATGGTTGATGCTTTGAATCCCTTGCATCTAAGGGGTTTAAAACCTTAGGGGGCCTTAGATGAAAAATGATGTTTTCTTTTTCTTTTTATGTGAGGAACCTAGTAGTGACATAAAAGGGTATAGAAAAATGAAAAAAAGACATAAAATTCATGGACCATACTATATCCTACATGCTAGCTAACAAGGACATGAATGTAGTAGATTTAGGTATGATAGGGGTATTACCAAAAGGTATATTTGAGGAATATATAAGAATGAAAAGAGAAGAATTCAATGGATCAAATTAGTGTCAAATGTTTTCCTAAAAGATCTCCCACACCCTATTAGAGAATTTCATCATTTCTAAGAATTTTCCACGTCCTATGGGAAAGTTTGAGGAGGCTCCAATAGTTGAGAGTTTAATGAGTACTTATAACTTCTTTCCATACAATCATGATTAGTTAGAGAACATATAGGGAAACTTGATGAGCTATGCAACAAATGAAGAGAATATAGGTTATTTTGACCTAGTCTTAAGCATCTCCAAGCATCTAGGAAGTGTGAAGAGTCTTGGCTAATAGATAGAATTCGAGGGGATAGAAGTTCTATTTTTGGCTACATTGACATCATGTAGGACATCCATAGTCTTATTCTTGAGATTCACGTTGACATCACAAAATTATATAGGATGGAGTAGAATGTGAGCTCTACCTTTATCCAGTTCCATGTTAAATTTTATTATATATAGCTTGCTAGTGTAGAATTAGAAGAAAAACAATCATGGTAGGACCATTCTTAAAGATTTCAAATAACTAACCTAGTGAACCCATATACTCTTATGACTATATATACACAAATTTAGATTAAACTTAGGAATTCATTAACTTTAAGTTCTCACTTTTATTCTATATTACCTACGGTGGAAATTTGCGAGGAACAAATCTACTACTTTTCGAGGTGTTTCCTTGAAACCTCAACAACACCTGTTCAACATCGAAATCACATATTAAAATACCATTAAGTAAGAAACAATGCTATTAACACATGTAATAAATTTATAATTGTTTACTAACTTTACATACCCCTTGATAGGTGTGCACAAAATAAATTAGATTAATTTGGTGTGCCGAGGTCAACCTTTGTGACCTGCAATTTTATTAAAATAATAAAACTAAATTAGTTAATCTTGCATTTCACAATCAAAGATTTAATAAACTAAATTCAATGAACATGGTGATTTTTGCTTATTTGTCAATACCATATGCATCATGCGGAGGAATGTAAACCACCCTCTCCATCCTACGTAGATGCATATGGATCATTCCGTGAAGCATATGGATCTGCGTAGCACCCTCACGAGGGCGATAGGGTCATCACGAACAAGTGGCTCCTTAAGATTGACACATGGCCACCGAAGGCCACCACACGAACTCCTGGATTGTGTTGTACAATGGGGCTAGTGTAGTGGATGACACTCTGAGTCAAGGATGTGATCACTTGCAAAGTCTCTACATTAGCACTCTCCTTTGCAACTGTAGGCATCACAATCTGCTCACAAGGCGGCCTAGCGAGAGGTCGTCTCCCCTGTTGTGTAGGATCTGGCTGTGCACCAGGCCTATCCTGTGCTGACCCCCCACCTCTCCCCTGAAACTCCTTCATATCAAAATAATTTGGGATTTGGTTCAATACAAACTCACAGTATAATTTCCTAAGAAAATATTAGGGGACTTCACAGTTATTGCACGGTGGGTAATCAAAGACCATATACCATCTGTCATAAAAACGGTTCCTAATCTCTAGGTGGTGGCACCAATGGATAGGAAACCTCTTTGCATTAAGGGTGAGATTTTGATTTGTTCTAGGGTCAGTGAATAGAGAGCACAAATCGCCTTTAGTAATCTTTAAATCTTTTACTTGTTTATATGATAATTTTTCTACATAATATGCCCTCAATGTTTGCCTCCTATTTTGCCATCCGGATATTTGTTGGGTAATTGCATTTACATTTCTTAACAAATCCTTCAATGAATCTGCTAGATGTATTATTTCTGTGGTTGAAGAATTTTGATCACTCAACCTACTAATAAGATCCTCAACTTCTTTTCTATTATTTTCAATTTCACTCAAATTTTTTCTTGAGTGCCGGGGAGGGTAATGAAGATGGTGGGGAGGAGGTTGATTTTGTTGATGAGGTAGATTTTGTTGGCAGGCTGATTTGGTTGAGGATTTTCCTCCTCACTTGTTGAGGATTTCCTACAAATTAAAAAAAAACATTCATTTCTAAACTAAAACAAACAAAATCAATTTAAAACTAACAAATTCAAAACAAATACCAAACAATACTTACCTCTTGCATCTCTTCGTCGTCGTGGTGCCATATTTGTGAAGAAATCCAATTGTTGTTGATGAATTTTGAAAAAATCACCTCTCCAAGAATGCGAGCACGTAAAATAGGGTTTTTGGCCATGGGCGGAGCTAAATCATAGAAAAACCAAATGAGAAATGATATTTGGATTCACTTTTTTTTTTTTTCTTTTAAAAAGCCATATGGCTTTTTTTTTTTCTTGTTTTAGCCACAAAAGTCGACCATCTTGAGTGCACTTACCCTCTAATAAGATCTCTAAAATCTACATAAATCATATCTCCCATTTTTTCTTTCTAAATAGGAACAAGGTTAGAAACCTAGGAGGTGTGTTTAATTGGAAATATAATACCTCCCTCAACTAACCTAGTTCTTTAATCATTAAAGGTTCAAGCTTGGGGTTAAAAGGTCCTTGCTTCTGCCTAATAGGCTTAGCATCAAGTTCTAATTCAATTGTATGCTAGGATATCCTCAACTAAACAAATTTTTCCTATCTTAAGAAGCTTACCTTTAAAGATTTCAATTTCCTCATAATGGTACTCTTTGACTTGAATATTGATTTTACTCTTCTTAAGATGATCATAAATATTAAAAATTGACTCCAAGGTAACTAAACCCTTGGGTAGCTTGTTTGTCTTCAACTGTATGATCTGATCATCGTACTATTGTTTTAATTTCTCTTGATTCACTACATAAAATTGATCATCTTCAAGTAGGAAAGATAAAATATGTTCATCACTGTCAAATACTTTCCAGTGAACATTGTTATCTAGAATGGAAGGTCTGATTACTACTTTAACATACTATTGTACCTTCTCCTTCTTGATATCATTGGGGATATCAAACTATGCACCAATGGTAACAAGTTTGTCTACATGTTTGTTTTGATTTCTAGGAATGTAAACCAGATTAAAAGCACTAAACTCTTCAATTGCATCCCAGACCCTATTTCTATATGACTTCAAGGCATCATTCTTAGCAAAACTTAGGCCTCTTACTTGATTAACGATCAACCCACTATCTCCATAGACCTTCAGGTAGTTTATTCCTCTCTTCCTTGCACATTCAGGACCTTGAATAAGACCCTCATATCAACAATATTTATTGGAGCATACAAAAGCAAAATGGAAGGCTGAAAAATACTTATCACCTTATGGAGACACAATCATTGCACCCCCACCAACTCCATTTTTACTTCTAGAACCATGAAAATACATCTGCCAAAGCTCATCTTGTTGCTTTAGCAACCAATCTATACTCTTTTCAAGGTTTGGTAACTTTGCATCAAGTTCATGTAGTACATAGAGATCCATACCAACATCTTGTATTTGATCATTAGGATTATCCACCACATTCTCTACTTCCCTTTCATGTAACAACACATCAGGTACACTCTTAGCTTGTAGCTCTTGAGCAACAACTAACTCACTATCATAAAAAAAAGAACACAATTTGTGTCTGTAGAATTTCGAACAACATTAATCACACTTGGATTATAAGGCTCTATATGATCCTTGGACAAATTTTTAGACTTTATGGTAACCTTAGTCCCATATCTTGTTCTAAATAACATATGTGACCAGTCAGCAGAAATAGAACCTCCTATCTTGGCTATAAAGTCTCTCGACAGACATAAGGCAAAGAAAGGTGGTAAATCAATAACACATATGTCCTGGGGAACTGAAAAATTTAGACAAGCATGAAGTGTAAGGCTCAAGATTTTGATGAAACCTAAGGTATTAACTGAGGTTCCATCTAACTGAATGACTCCCTTTTCTAAAGGTTGATATTTCAGTCCTAATTTATGTGCAATTTTCTTTGGCATCACAGAGCCACTAGCTCCACTATCCATTGCACAATTATGGACTAGTTTATCACCTATAATAAAAAACACATAAAATGGATGTGGTTTAACATCCTTACTCACTTCTTTGCTTAGTGGTGTTGGAAAAACAAGGACATACAACTAAGAGGGGGGCGAATCAGTTGTCATAGAAACTTAAACTTTTCTAACTTAACTGAATCTCAGATCTGATGAACAAACAATTAACCACAGGAAATTAACACACCAGAGAGACAAAGAGCGCCAATTTTTTTTACATGGAAACCCTATTAGGGGAAAAACCACAGTGGATGTTAGTTCACAAGATTATACCGTGCTAAAATTATAATGAAAATAAGAAGGGGAATGCACATGCATTCAGGCACAATGCCTAGAGCTCACTGCTCAAATACAAAAGGGGCTCATTTCCCAACAATATAGGATAGGATTAAAATTTGGAGGACATGAACTGAGAAAAATAGCTTCTGCACAAGCCTAATTACAGTTCCAATTATGCTCAGAAAACTTCCTTCACACTTTGCTCAATCTTCTTCACAGTCTAGTTTGAATGATATTTGCAGATACACACATAGGAGCACACCAAACACATGAAGTACACTATTTACGCATTAAAAAATCATGCATATATATCTGGTACATGAGATTTCATCCCAACTTAGTCAGCCAAAAACATTGAACATATTTGCAATGTCGACCCAAATTTACCAATAAATTTTTAATGTGAATCCACCAAAATTGGCCACAACATAGTGGAGACCCAAATTGACATCTCCAACACAAAAAGAATTTAATTAATTTCTCCTTAAAGATCCACAACACGCTACCACCAACATGTCGGTCAGGAACATGAAAAAAAAATATGCACAAGAAAAGATCTTCAACCATGAGCACATGGATTAATGTGGACAAATCACAAAAATAGAGAATGATCTAGAGACATCCAAAAGCATTGAGAAACAATAGAGAGACATCTACAATAACTGATATTATCAGAATCTTATAGTTTTCACTTAGGAACATTGACAGAGATGAGAGAAATATTGTCAAACCACAACACAATCAAAACTTCATGTAAACCTTTGAAACTTCAAGTAGATGATCTAGATATAGTCAACAATAAACCCTTTAATCCACACCAGCTAAACTTCAATGTAGAGAACAATACACCTTCATCACTAGCACAGTTCCATTGGGAACTTGGAACACTTTCTCTTACAATTTTCTTAATATCCTCAACATATATAGCCTCTGATACACCAAATGCTAATAGTGTTGACATCAATGACAACCACATATCATCAACACATCCACAACATCCAAAAATATCTACGTTTAGCATTGATGGCAACACATGATGTGAAAAATACCATCAACCCAACACATTGAACTCTTCTCAACTACTCTTCTCCCCCTTTGACATCAATGGAAAAGGTAGCCATGACCTTTCCAAATACACTCTCTGAACCACAAATCTACACATTTGACTACTCCCCCTGAGTAGCAGCCACATAAATATCAATCTAGATCATAATATAACAATATATCTCACAGATTGATGCAAGTAAATACATTGTTTAGTTCTTATCCAGAGGGGTAATCACCCCTAGCATTCCTCTGAGATACTCAAAAGTATCCTTTGGCATTGGCTTAGTGAATATATTTGCAATCTATTGTTTGGTAGGTACATATTCCAATTTGACTTCTTTCTCATTCACTTTCTCTCTCAAGAAATGAAACTTGATTGATTTATGTTTAGTCTTAGAGCGCAGCACCAGATTCTTTGAGATATTTATTGCACTTGAAATGTTAGAGTATATGACAATAGGATCTTCATATACCACCCTGATATCTTTCAAAATCTGTTTTATCCATATCACTTGACTACAGTTGTTTGCAACAAAAATGTATTCTACTTCAGCAATAGATAGAAAAATGGAATTCTTTTTTTTTCTCAACCAAGATACCAACTTCTTACCTAGGAAGAATGCTCCACTACTAGTACTTTTCCTGTCATCTACATCTCCATCCCAATCCACATCAGTATATGTACACAAAGTGAGATCATCATCCTTTGGATACCAAAGTCTAAAATCAACTGTTCCTTTCAGATATTTGAAGATTCTCTTGATAGTAGTCACATGTGATTCTTTTGGATCAGCTTGAAATCTAGCAACCATACATACAACATTCATAATATTTGGTCTAGTCTAAGTTAAATAAAGAAATCCACCGATCATTGACATGTATCTAGTTTGATTCACCTTAGGGGAATCATCATTTTGTGTTAACTTACATCCAGTCACCATGGGAGTACCAACAGGTTTAGATTCTTCCATCCCAATTTTCTTCAGTAGTTCTTTCACATATTTGGACTGGGATATGTAAATCCCCTTGTCTAACTGAATAACTTGCAGTCCTAAAAAGAATTTAATCTCTCCAATCATACTCATTTCAAATTCATCCTTCATCTCATCAGCAAATTTCATACACAAATTGTCATCTCCTCCAAATATGATGTCATAAAAAAAACTTCTATAATTAACTCCTTATCATGATCTAATTTAAAGTATAATTTTTTGTACGTAGTACCTTTAGTGAATCCAAGCTTCAATAAATATTTTTCCCATCTACCATACCAGGCTCTTGGGGCTTGCTTAAATTCATACAGAGCTTTCTTCAATCTACATACCATATCTTCTTTGTTAGTTAGCTGAAATCCATCTAGTTGTTCAATGTATACTTCTTCTTCTAGTTCTCCAGTCAAAAATTCTGACTTCTAATCCATTTGATAGACTCTGTAGTTCTTATATGCAACATAAGCAAGAAATAATCTCACAGGTTCAATTCTAGCAACAGGGACAAAGGTTTCTTCAAAATAAACACCTTCCATTCGAGAGTATCCTTTACATACCAGTCTTGCTTTATTCCGGACCACTTCACCTTGTTCATTCAACTTGTTCCTAAACACCCATTTAGTTCCAATCACATTTTTGTCTGTAGGCCTGGGAACCAGTGTCCATGTCTCATTCTTTTCAATTTGTGTCATCTCTTCTTTCATGGCTTCCAACTAGTGTTCATCTTGACAGGCTTCAGTGACATTTTTAGGTTCAATCTTGGAAATCAGATAATATTCTTCTACAATATTTCTTCTAGTTTGCACTTCTTTATTCTTATCTCCTATAATTTGACTTTCAGAATGATTTAGCCTTACATACTATGGAGTTTTGGTACTTTCTTGAACTTTTGGTTCTTCTAATATTTCTTCTACACTTGCACTTGTATGTGCTTCCTAACTAACTTGATTAACCAGAACAAATTGAGGTTGCTTGATCAAAACATATGGAATAATTTGAAGTAGATTTTGTGTCTAAAAATTCTTCACTTGGCTTGTATTTTCTTCATCTGAATTATAACCACAATATCTGGATGATTTGATAGAGTCTTCATCAACTTTGACATTTTCACTTTCAACCATCTTTGTTAGCCTTTTGTTGTAGCACTGGTAGACCTTGCTTTTAGTGGAGTAACCTAGGAATATCCCTTCATCACTTCTTGCATAAAACTTTCCTATATCATCGTCTCTTTGATATAACACTTGCTTCCAAAGATCTTGAAATATTTAACAGTAGGCTTGTAACCAAACTGTAACTTAAAAGGGGTCTTACTAGAATTACCATTAACATTTACCTAGTTAAAACTATACACAATAGTTCTTATTTCTTCACTCCAATACATCAAAGACACATTTCCTTCCATCATCATTGTTCTAGAAGTATCCAAAATTGTTTTTTTCTTTCTTTCTACAACTCCATTCTATTGAGGGGTTCGAGGAGTAGATAACTGTGTTTTAATTCCATGATCTTCACAATAAGATTTGAACTCCTTGGAAGTGAACTCACCACCTTTGTCAAATCTCAGACACTTGACTTTTATGCCTTTCTCATTGTCTACCATAGCCTTGAAATTCTTGAACTTTTCCAATTCTTCACATTTTTCTCTTAAGAAAGAAACCCATATCATTCTAGAGTAATCATCAATAATCAACATAAAGTACCTTTCTCCATGAATAATTTTGACTCTGGAGGGACCACAAAGGTTAGTATTTAGTAGCTCTAACAAACTATTTGAATGAAACTGTTTTCTCTAGAAAGAGACTCTAGTTTGTTTACCCATCTGACATTCCTTGTAGATTGTATTAGCAAGCTTCACTAGTTTAGGTAGACCTCTTACTACTTGTATGAATCTTATCTTAACAATGTTGTCAAATTTTAAATGACACATCCTCCTGTGACTCAACCAACTTTCATCTACTTGAGCTATTAAACAACTTCCACTAGTAGTATTCAAGTGAAAGATATTACCTCTTTTCTTCCTACCTATAGCAATCATATTCCCAAAACTTCCACATATCTTGCATCTTCCATTTTTGAACTAAAGATCATAGCCCTTGTCCACCATCTGTCCAACACTTAACAAGTTGTGTTTCAATCCTTCAACATAAAGTACATCATCAGTGTTATCCTTACCAGCAAGGAAAATAGATCCTCTACCACGAATCACACCAACATTATTACCTCCAAATCTTACAACCCCACCATCATACTTCTCTAGACTTACAAATTTTCTTTTATCACCGGTCATATGATGTGAGCATCCACTATCAATGACCCACTCATATTTTTCTTCAATTCGGGATGCAATAGCTTTTTCTTCTTTAGTAGATTCAGTATCCACGGGATTATCTTCAATGGTAGTAATGAAAACCCATTCATCTTATTTTCCATTATCTTTATTAGACTCATAATCAGTCACTACTTCTTTAGCAAAGTAGCATTTCTTTTGGAATCTAGACTTTTTAGGCTTGGATCTAGGAACTCTTTCATGACTCCTTGATGCAAAATGACCTATTTTACTACAAGAAAAACATTTAATAGGAAATACATCTTCATACTTACCTTTTCCTCTACCTTCTTGCCTTGCAATTAGTGCTTCTAATTCTTCTACCTCTCTTTCTTTATCTTCAAGCTATCTCAATTCTTCATCATACTTGGATATCTTTCTGGAACACTCTCCTAGACTATACCTTTTCCTATTACTTCTGGATACAATAGCCTTGAATTCATATTCAGTCTTTGGTGTAGATTCACCAAATTCACTTATTTCAAAGGCAACAAGCTTGCCAATCAATGTGTCTCTTGTCATATTGTTTATTGATCTGAACTCTTTAATAGCATGAAACTTCATCTTGTAGGAGGGAGGCAAGTATTCGAGTACCTTAGCCACAATTTCATCCTCATCCACAGAACCACCAGAACATGTAGTACCCATCACTATTTCATTTACTCTCTGCATAAAAGTGGTGATGTTTTCATCTTCACCCATCTTCAAATTCTCATACTTTCCTTTCAAACTCTGTAGATTATCCATCTTCACCTATGCATCTCCTTCATACAAGGTTTTTATCTTTGTCTAAATCTCATGAGTTGTCTATAGTCCTACCACATTAGCCATCTCTGAATCTGTCAGAGCACTCACCAAAGCTTAAATAGCCCTGATATTATTTTCAGCTTCTTTGATCTCATCAAGAGTTGAGGGACCATGGTGAGGAATAGTATATGGATCTTTTATAATCTTCCAGAAAGATTCACCAATACACCTTAGGTGACATTGTATCCTGACTTTCCATAGTGAGTAGTTAGTGCCATCAAATCTAGGGTTGTCCTTCTTGAATGTTGCCATCTTAGATCACCTCAAGCTTTTAGCCTTCTATAGAGGAACCCACTCTAATACCAATTGTTGGAAAAACAAGGATAGACAACTGAGAGGGGGGGTGAATCAGTTGTCACAAAAACTTAAAATTTCCTAACTTTACTTAACTTAATCTCAGATTTGATGAACAAACAATTAACCACAAGTAATTAACACATCAAAGAGACATAGAACACCAAGATTTTTTACATGGAAACCCTGTTAGGGGAAAAACCACAGTGGATGTTAGTCCACAAGATTATACCTTGCTAAAAGTATAATGAAAATAACAAGGGGAATGTAGATGCATTTAGGCACACTGCCTAGAGCTCACTGCTCAAATAAAAAAGGGGCTCATTGCCCAACAATATAGGATAGGATTAAAATCCGGAGGACATGAACTAAGAAAAATAGCTTCTGCACAAGCCTAATTATAGTTCCAATTAAGCTCAAAAGACTTCCTTCACACTTTTCTCAATCTTATTCACACTCTACTCTGAATGATATTTTTAGATACACACACAGGAGCACAACAAACAAATTAAGTACACTATTTACCGATGAAAAAATCACACATATATATCTGGTACATGAGATTTCATCCCAACTTAGTCCACTAGGAAAATATAACATATTTGCAATGTTGGTCCAAATTTACAAATAAATTTTTAATGTGAATCCACCAAAATCAACCACAAAATAGTGGAGACCCAAATTGACATCTCCAACACAAAAAGACTTTAATTAATTTCTCCTCGAAGATCCAGAACATGTTACCACCAACATGTCAGATAGGAACATGAAAACATAATATGCACATGAAAAGATATTTAGCCACGAGCACATGGATTAATGTGGACATACCACAAAGATAAAGAATGATCGAGAGACATCCAAAAGCATTGAGAAACAACAAAGACACATCCACAACAACTGATATTATTAAAATCTTACAATCTTCACTCAGGAACACTAACAGAGACCACAAAAACACTGTCAGACCACAACACAGTCAAAACTTCACGTGGACCTCTGAAACTTCCGATAGATGATCTAGATATACTCAACAATAAACCCTTTAATCCACTCCAGCTAAACTTCAATGGAGGGAACAATATGCCTTCCTCACTAGCACAATTCCACTAGGAACTTGGAACACTTTCTCTTACAATTTTCTTAATATCCTCGACATATACAACCTATGATACACCAAATTCTAATAGTGTTGATATCAATGACAACCACATATTAGCAACACATCCACAACATCCAATAGGTGGGTTGATGTCCTAAGGAGTATTTGTGAAAACGGTTCTAATTTGACCTACTAGTGGCTCATCATATACCTTTAAATTAGATAAAGTAGATTGTAACAAATCTTTTTGACCTAGGATAGCTAGTGAATGCGACATTGATATTTTTATGTTCATATTTTTCATATTTTCAATGATGTTAAAAGGAACAGTCAGATTTACCTTTTGATGGGTATTTATACCAGCATGATCTACTTGCATGTGTGGCTACTCCTTGGCAGTAGCTTGTTGATTTTTCTACAAAATGTGAGGCACTTGTGATGTAGAAAGTACTACAACTGTTGCTTTTCCTTTACTAGCTGCTTGCTCAAGTTCAAAGGATCTTTTCTTTTCTCTTGTGTTTGCTGCAGCTGGAGAATCATCTACATTAACTCCACAAAATTCTTCTCCCTGCTAGTTAAGAAGAATAGCATCACTTGTAGGCTGCTCTTGCTATTGTAGAGCTCCATAATTGGGTATGCTCTATTGTGAGCTTGAAGCATTATGCACCATTAATGTCTGATTTATAACTCCATTAGAGCATGTGGCTTGGTTATGTGGTTGGTTGCATGGATAACACCACTCATAATCAGCAACAATATTATTTTGAATAGGGACAAGGCCCTAGCTACACTAACAGGGGCTGGATTGTATGCCTTAAAAGGTCTTGTGTTAATATTCTATATTGGGCCTTGATTATTTCCTTGATATGGTTTCCTATTGCCTTGGTATTGATTTTGTTGACCTTGATAAGGTTAATTTGTAGCTTGATTATGTTGTTGATAAGGTTTGTTATATGATTGTTGCTTCTCTAAGCTCACCAACTTATTACCAAAAGTTTGAAGAAAACTTTTGATCTCTTGTAGCTCTTGAGATGAGCTTGGAACAACATTTTCTTGACTGACAACAATTGGTAGCACTGGTACTATGGGAAAAGGTGCAAAAGGTGGTATTTGCAAAGGCATATTGGGTTGAATTTCTAGAAAAATTGGCATTGGTGGCCTGGGATCTATCTTTCTAGCCTATATTAAACTATTTTCTACTCTAATTGCAATATCATATGCATCTGGTAAAGACACTCCTCCCATTGACTGTATCATAACCGATATATCACTATTGAGAGCTCTTAGATAGTATAAGAAGGCATATTCAGGAGAAGGTCTTACTGTGGCAGGAATTTTGTCCCAAGTCCTCTAGAAATGAAAGTTGAAATCAAATGTTTATTCTTGAGGAGCTCTTTTAATAGTGGTAAGCTGCTCAAATAGGAACAAATGATTTGATTTATCCTAAAATTGCTTGTGTAATTTATCCTCTAGTTCATCCCAAGTCGCAATGGACCCAACTTGCAAACCCCTAAACCACTACAAAGCCTCACCTTTAAATGAAGTTGCAAGTAGCCTAATAGCTATGTCCTCTTAAGTTATGTGGTGAACACCACACAAGGATGATACATCCCTTATGTGCTAAATAGGGGTAGTCTGATCCTCCCTAGTGAAAATTGGTAAGTTCTTTAAGGAAGCCACTGATATATCATTATGTTGTGCCAAATTTAATGGACTGCCTCCATTAAATGACAAAAATGGTTGACTTCTAGCCATTGGAAGTGGATGAGGTGGATTAATTTGAATTTGAACAACAACTATATAACTTGTTGAAGCAATTGAACTTGTAGAAGCAACAAATATAACTTTCTTTGGGCTACTTGAAGGTGATTTTTCTATTCTAAAACTTGGTGAAGCAGAACGAGTCTCACTCTGCCTCTTAGATGGTCTACCTCTTCTCCTTGGTGATGAGAATACAAATTCTTGCCTAACACTAGGTGGTGTCAATTTAAATCTCTTCAATGGAGGGGTTCTCTTTGCCATCCTGCCTTGTCTTTTGGGTGGTGACAACTGCAAAAATTCAAAATCTTTGGAATTCCTTATATGTTTTCTTCTCATGTGGTACAAAAACACTAATTCTGTTGTTCTTCACATCACAGAGTCACCAGATATGCTTGAATAACCTTTGAAAAAGCCTGAAAATTATTGATTGCACATCAAACCAACAAAATTCTTTGATGGATGTGTCCCACCGAGCATGCCAAAAAATGTTATCTCATAAGCTTGTACCCAAACCGAGTTTTAAAGCTTAGTTAGCTAGAGAAACATGGGAGCATTCTTGGGTTGTGGGTTACCCAAAGTGAGAATGAACCTTTGGATAGGCTGGCTTCCTAGCTATTTATCACCTATACTACTGATTTTTTATGGAGAAAAGCGATAGAAAGAAATAACTTAAATCAAAATTTGATAATGAAATAAAGAGTGATACACTAGATTTTACTATGGACCACGAATATTCAGACAAAAGACACTTGTTTACAATGAATGAAATCAAGACTTACACAACCCATTCTTATATTCTTGCATAAATATTTTATAAAGAGGCCTTGATGCTCATACTTCTAGAAGGAAAAGAGATTCATTACTAGAAAATATGTTGCAATTTTGACACTAATTATAACCTACATAAAAAAACCACCATTTTTGCCTAAGGGTGCTAAACCCGAGACAAAGCTAAAAGGAGAAGTAGATCATACCTCACAATTAACTTAATCAAATCAATGGAGCATACAATAGAGCAAAGACTGTGATGGAAAAGGAAACTTCAAAACACTGTTATTTCAAGGTTTGTACTATTATCCATGTCCAAAAGAGCTACATAAATTTTCTTTTTCTATCAAAGGATTGCAAAAGTCACTATCTCAGGAAAAAAAACTAAGAACTAACTCCAAATGAGTTACACAAGTGATTATATCCCACTCTCAACAAGATCCATCAAAATAGCCACAAGAAGCTACTTGGGTCAGATGCACCAATAAAGCCAAAAAATATAGTATTTGATCCTTCTCCAAAGAGGCTCTAAAAGGTTGAAATGGTCAATTTTGACCATGTCAAAGATGAAGGCACAATAAATCGATGCCTATATGCTCTCAAAACATTTAAAGGGTAAAAAACAAACCACTATATTTTTTCCTCGTGTTTGCAAACCAAACTCAACTTCCCCATATTATCTCCAAGATTATAAATCAAAACATATCCATGCTTTCCTTCATCTTGCATATGTGGAAAACTTCCATCATTAAATTTTTCATTTAAAATAAACATTGATCCTCTAGTGATTTATAAAATATCACTAAAATTCAATGTTTTACAATTCTAAAAGGCTACAAAATTTTACAATACTAAGGCCCATGATTTGTCCATACTAAGTCAATATAAATTAAAAAAAAAGAAAAAAGACTTAGCATAGAAAACATGCAAGCAGTAAAATAATTCTAAGGCATAATATGACCCTTAGCCTATTGGCTCAATAACTTCATTGCATTTTTTTAAAGACAATGGTAAAAGGCATAGCATTTAACATAGGGTTTAGAAACCCTAAAAATAAAAGAAACACCAAAGAATTCTCTCATTTAGTTTTTAAAATCTTCAAGAACTAGCTCACACTTCCCTAAGGGTTTCCTAGAAAGGCTTTCATGAAGGATCTTTTTAAGCACCACCAAGGTTTTCTTAAGATTTTTTATGGAGGTATTCATTTGATTCTTCAATGTATTCCCATAAAAAAGCTTGGGTAAGCTTTTTTCTTGCAACAATTTTGATTTCCTCTATATATTCCATGCTTTTCTCTATCGCATTAAAGTATTTCTGTGGATTTTGCCTCTTTCTGTATACACTTTCCATTCTAATAAAAAGAAAAAACCACGACTTGCATTTTTCTACATTTATTATAGTAGTGGGTTTTCTCATGTATTTCCCACTATAAAATTGCTCCAAGCGAGGAAATGAGAACAACCTTTCTATACAAGTACCTCTGTTAATTTGATGATTTAAAACTCAAAAGACCTGAAATCCTAGGCTGCGACATCATGATTTTTTGAGTCACTTGAGATATTTGTTTCCAATTTTTTAGTAAACATGCACCTACACCACAAAACTTGATTATTTCATTTTTTAGAAAATTTCAGTCATCTCCTACTTCTGGGTTTCATTATGTAGATTTTCTGTCAGACACGACTTATTTGGTTGTGCATAGTATGGCTACCACCTATGATTTGGCTTGCAACTATTAATTTTTCATATTTGACTTGGATAATTTTGCATATCTATGTAAGGACATATTCGTTTGTTGTCAATAGTCTTTGAGACCAATATTGACTTCAAGACTATCTCTTATGAGATTAAAAGAATGTTCCTTCTATTTTACATAACATGCCATGTGACTACTTAGATATTATGCAAGTTGCTTCCTCTATTAATAAAATTTTTACACTTGCCATTGAAAATGATTCTGATACATATTCAGGAATGATTATCATAATTTGCCTACTATAGACTCTAAGTGAGTTGATTGCCCTCTATTTCCTCCACCAGTGCTAATTCAAATTTTCAATTCATACAAACTTCCTCTATATCACTTCTTGCAAACCTTTCCCTTGGTAGCTATGTTATTTTTCTTCTCATTCTTCATTATGCTCTTTAGAGTTTCATTCTTGGGCTGTGGCTCAAAAAACCGGTTGGAGGCTCTTATGGAATAGTGCCTTGCTGATTGTGTTTTCCATAGTGACATCAAGATCATATATATTTCCTTTGGGTAACAGTGCTATTATCAAGTAGATCTTGCATGACTATCTCAGAAACATTGTTCTCTCTTTATAATATTGGAATCTTTTAATACTATCATTCTTTTGATTAGATTTCACAATGCATCATGATCATAACTGTCCCTTACTTTACTCTTTCTTACAATTGATAGAATTGAACCTCTCTTAAGTTTAGCTTCACCTTGATACAATATCATACAAAAAGCTCACTTGCTTGAACAATTTCATATTATTGCAACTTAAAGATTATGATTGCTCATAGATAATTGATTACTATAAAGCTTTGAATAAATTGTTTTCCTTGTAATGATCTACATTTGATTTCCTTCCTCTTATTGTGACTCTATTGGGTGAACACTTCTCATTTATGATGGTGATATCAACCAACTCACCACATAGGTGATGAGTATTCACTCAACAAAGTTTAAAATGCATGGAGATTCCATACTCCAATCCCTATCAAAACATAAAATGGTTAGCACGTTGGGCTCAACCCTCATGGGGGCCACATTTATCCCATGTGCTGCAATTTAATAGCATAGAAAAAAAATACAAATGCACCTATATCTGCACATGAAGCAAACATATTATTGAAACAAATGCATATCCTACATGTTTTTTGATTACTTCAATGGTTTTCTGAGACATCCAAGATTTACATGCTTGTTTAATACAAATTGAGATCAATTTATATATGCATAGGTATTTTTTCAAGTAAAGTTGCAAACTTTTCATTGCTTAGAGCATAGCTCTAACATCATTGTTTATGTCAAATGCAAGAACTAGGAGCAACGTAAAACTAGGAGAGATAGATGTAGCTCAGGATAGATGACACATCAAAACCAATCATTCATAGACAATGACTGGTTTCCTTCTTTATATGCACATTTCTTTTACTTATTCATGTATATTCTTTTCCTTATCTGTATTGAATAAATTAAGTCAATCTCAAGACTTGTGTGAGATAATGTACATTTTTTCATTCAATAAAGATTACTATGTTTAGAAAAGATTTGTGTAAATCCTTCTTCTGTTACATACATATGTATGAATGCAGTAATTTGTAAAATGTAATCTTTTTGGATTATTTCATTTATGCATCTCAATGTAATGTATGAATAATTTATATATACTTTTTCCTCAATTTAAAATCAACAAGCTCAACCTGATTGAGCTAAAAGTCAAAATCTAGTAATAGTCATCAAAGACCTATGTAGCTTCTTCTTCTTCTTCTAAAGACAGCTCCTCTCTTGTAGGAGTGAAGGTGGGTCGAAGAGGTTTATTAGGAGTGGTTGTAAATTGTCTCCTAGTATTACTTCTTCCATTGCTTTCACTATGTTCGCTTATAGACCTTGAATGATCCATCCTCAACTGTCCCACAACTACAATTAGGTTATTCTGAAATTGTTGGAGCACTTGTTCTTGCTGTTGTGTAAATGCTTGTAGGAAATCATCAATGTTTCCTCTTCTAGGACTGCCCATTTTTGAAGATTAACTTGAAGTTGAACTTGCTAATGGACCACCCCATCTTAGTTGTGCTCTTCTTCTAGTGATATAACTATGTGTCTCAACTTTGAAAGGCTGCATAACCCAAAGGATGACAAGATTATGGCTCTGATACCACTGTAAGAACCCTTACAGGTTGAAACTATTTTTTTCCCCCTTTTTGTTGCACTTAAACTCTTAACTTTATTTATAATGTATTTTGAAAGTTTCCAGGAAATAAAAAACAAGAAAGAAATTGGAACATATATTATAGGCAATCAACAAAGATGAACATAAACAAAGATGATCATACCCAACAACATTTAGCTTATCTTCTTATTTCAATTTGAAAACTAATTACAAATAGAGGGATAAAAGGTACAGTCAATTAGGTTTGATTTGAGTTTCAAACTTGCAATTACATATAATGGTGATAAAGCACAAGACCAAACCCTGGCTGTAAGAATGGAAGATGAAGCTAAGTGGAGTGGAATGATATGCCCAATTGGAGATGCCTAGAAAACAGTTGTAGCATCCCACTAGAGGTTGTAGATACCAAAATATCCTAAGAAATGAAGATGAAAATAGTTTGAAGACTATTGTAGCAATAATTTGATTATGCCTAAAGCTAGAAATCACCAAAAATGTCCTTTTCCACATGAGCTTCTTGAAAACCTTCTACCAGCAAGTAAAGATGAAAAGGTCACAAAACAAGGTCATACTATACAACTAAAAATTGCTCCAAAGTAATCTAGTTAAGCTCTAGTTTGAACTCTGTCTGAAATTCAACTCGTAGGGTGGGATGGGGACATCATCATACCACAAAATTCAAGGGAGCACCACCTTGAATCTATTGAAAATATTTTTAGTCAATAGATCTCTCTCATCAAACTGTCATAACAAGATAGTAACACCAAGAAAATGTCCCTCTCAACCACCTAGGCCTTCTAAATGAGGCCTTAAAGACAAAACTGCCCTTAGGAATGAATCAAATTTGTTTTTATTAAAATATTCACTTTAATTCAAGGCTAAGGCACCTAGCTCAAGGTGACCTAAAGAGGATCTGATTTTCTCCATTAAAATATTCAATATCTTCTTGGTTAAGTTTCCCAACCCTCCCTAGGAAGTTTTGATTGCCTTTTGAGCATTATAAAATTCTAACTTGGAAGCTTCCTTGAGCTGCCCTAGGAAGAGATTGGATTGGATCTTTAAAATATTGTATTTTGGTTGCTTATCCCTTAAGCCTTCAAAACCACCATAGGAAGGGGAAACTTCTAGAATCTGATCATATTTGATGAGGTCAACTCATCTCCATGTCTGCTTGTCCTTCTTGTTTGCTTAGGCTTACAAATAGACCTCCTTGTGTGATTTTACTTACAAGTGGACCAGGAGATAATGATAAAATAAAATAAAAATTATAATTTGTTTGGATTAAGGATAATTCCCTCTTAATTTCTTAAACACATCTTACCAAAATTTGCTTCTTTATGGACAAAGATTTTGGCACCACAAGACTCTAACACTTCTAGGGTTTTCCACCTAAAAGGAGAGAGGTAGGCCAAAATGTACAATGTACCCACTCAAGACTAATGCAAATATGAATGAAATATGCCTAGATAGAATGTCCTAATAATGAAAGGTATTGATTATTAATGCAAAACTAATGAAATGCACTTTGTTTGAAAACACATTGTGATATGCAAAAAGATAAATTGAATGCAATATAAAAAAAGATAAAGAATCCAAATAAAAAGAGTGCACTTGGAAATTAATAGAGGATGGAATGAAGACTGAAAATGTCTCTGAAATTCTAAAAAATCCAATTTTCTGGCCAACTAGGACACTTACGCCAAGCTGGGCGACTTAGTCCCAGATCTAGGAAACTGCTTCGAAGCCCGTTTTAGCCAAATGGGTATCCAAATCTACAAAAAAAAAATTAAAAAACATGTGAAGTGGGACTAAGTCACCACTGATGGTGACTTAGTCCATTTTGGCTTTTCTAAAAATCTGAAAGTGGAAACAGAAGCCCTTAGTCTACACTTTGTTTTTCTACTAAAATTTGGATCTGAATCTGTGAAAACACTTGCAAAACATAATATAATTTGGTTTCTAATAGGGGGTTTTCCTTGGTATTTAAATCTTGAAAGAGATAATGAAATCTACATAAAACCCTATCCCTAAGTGTCTCTAAGACTAATAAATCTAAAGTAAGATGCAACCATATTCTAACATACAAGAATAAGATGAATAAATGAAACTAGAATGATGCAAGAATCATTCCAAGAGACCCAAAATCACATTAGAAATGAATCTTAATAACATGAAAACCTTCCTTAGGCTAAAAATAGAGATAAAATGGAAGATGGAATCACTTTGAAAACAAGTCCTTAGGATTGATTTAATGGATAGTTGCATCTCCTCAACCTAGATTTATCCATGATATTCCATATGCATCCATGATCAACCCTTGAAAATGAAATATCTTGGACAAAAAGTGAGCTTGAAGACCTGAAAAAACCCTAGCTTGTTGCCCTAAAGCTTCAACTTTGTTGTAGATAGACTAATAAATCTTCTTGTGGAAGATATTCAACACTTGACTCTTGAATTTGTTTGTTGAAAATGACTGAAATGTTGTAAAAAATGACCTAAAACATATATTTATGGGAATTTAGACCTAATTATTCATTATTTTAACCTCACAGGCTTACATCCATTGGAAATTTGAATTAAGTTGGTTTTTTTCCTACTCAAAATTGAAAAATCCCCCAAAAGGGACTAAGTCACCACCCTAGGCGACTTAGTGCCTATAAATGGTAGGTTTAAGGAATGATTAATGCAAGGGTACCAAAATAGGTCCAAATTAAGTGCAAAATTGCATATTTCTTCAAGAGTATACAAATTTTGGTGACACACTTCTCATGGCCAAAAATCATTCCATCTTCACACCATCTAACCCACAAGAATGTTGGATAGGGTATAATCAAGCCACCGTGATGTCATCTTGAGAATAGGTTCATTATAAGGGTATAGGGATAAGGAGTAGGATTTTAGGGTTGATGGTTGAGGGATTAAGGTCTAAGGTATATGGTTAAGGGTTGAGGGTTGAGGGTTGAGGGTTTAAGGGTTGAGGGTTGATGGATGATGGTCTAAGGTTTGAGGATGGATGGCTGAAGGTTAAGGGTTATAGGATTGATGGATTAGGGTTTAAGGGTTTAGGGTTGATGGATTATGGTTTAAGAATTGAGGACTTAAGGGTTGAGTGTTGAGGTATGAGGGTTGAGGGTATAGGGATAAGGATTATGGTTTAAGGGTTGAGGTTTGAGAGATTAGGGTTAAGGTACAAGGGTTGAGGGTATAAGGATAAGGATTAGGGTTTATGGGTTGAGGGTTGAGGGATTAAGGTCTAAGGTATATGGCTGAGGGATTAGGGTTGAAGGTTGAGGTTATAATGGTTGAGGGTTGAAGGTTGATGATTATAAGATTGATGGATTACAGTTTAAGGGTTGAGGGTTGATTGATTATCGTTTAAGGGTTGAGGGTTTAAGGTTTGAGGGCTGAGGGATTATGGCTTAAGGGTTTAAGATTAAAGGTTTGAGGGTTGAAGGTAAGGGTTGATGGTTTAAGGGTTGAGGGTTTAATGGTTGAAGGTTGAAAGTTGAGTGTTATAGGATTGAGGGATGAGGATTTAAGGGTTAAGGGTTGATGGATTATGGTTTAAAGCTAGAGGGTTGAAGGTTGAGGTATGAGGGTTGAGGTTATAGGGATAAGGATTAGGGTTTAAGGTTGAGGGATTAGGGTTGAGGTATGAGGGTTGATGGTATATGGATAAGGATTAGGGTTTAAGGGATGAGGGTTAAGGGTCTAAGGTATAGGGTTGAGGGATGAGGGTTTAAGGGTTGAGGGTTTAAGTGTGGAGGGTTGAGGATTGAGCGTTGAGGTTATAAGGATTTAGGGTTGATGGATTAAGGTTTGAGGGTTTAAGGGTTGAGATTTTAGGGATGAGGGTTTTAGGGTTGAGGGTTTAAATGTTGAGGGTTGTAGGATTGAGGGATTAGGGTTTAAGGGTTGAGGGATTAAGGTCTAAGGTATATGGTTGAGGGATTAGAGTTGAGGGTTGAGGGTTGAGGTTTGAGGGTTGAGAATTTAAGGGTTGAGGGTTTATGTTATAAGGGTTGAAGGTTTATGGATTAAGGGTTAAGGGTTGAGGGATTAGGGTTTAAGGGTTGATGGTTTACGGATTGAGGGTTAAGGGTTGAGGGTTAAATGATTGAGGGATTATAGTTTAATGGTTGAGGGTTGAGGGTTGAGGGATTATGGTTTAAGGGTTGAAGGTTAATGGTTTGAGGATTCAAGGTTGATGGTTGATGGTTTAATGTTTAAGGGTTGAGGCTTGAGGTTTGAGGGTTTAATGTTTGAGGGTTGATGGTTATAGGATTGAGGAATTAGGGTTTAAGGTTTAAGGGTTGATGGATTATGGTTTAAGGGTTGAGAGTTTAAGGGTAGAGGGTTGAGGGTTGAGGTATGAAGGTTGAGGGTATAGGAATAATTATTAGGGTTTAAGGATTTAGGTTTGAGGGATTAGGGTTGAGGTATGGGGGTTGAGGGTATATGGATACGGATTAGGGTTTAAGAGTTTAGGGTTTAGGAATTAGGGTTGAGGTATGAGGGTTGAGGGTATAGGGATAAGGATTAGGGTTTAAGGGTTGAGGATTGAGGGATTAGTGTCCAAGGTATATGGTCTATGGATTAGGGTTGAAGGTTGAGGGTTAAGAGTTGAGGGATTAGGGATTATGGTCTAAGGTATAGAGTTGAGGGATTAGAGTTGAGGTAGAGAGTTTAAGGGTAAAGGGTTGAGGGTTGAGGGTTGAGGTATGAGGGTTGAGGTTATAGGGATAAGGATCAGGGTTTAAGGGTTGAGGGTTGAGGGATAGGGTTGAGGTATGAGGGTTGAGGGTATAATGATAAGGATTAAGGTTTAAGGGTTTAGGGATTAGGGTATAAGGTATAGGGTTGAGAGATTAGGGTTGAGGGTTGAGGATTAAGGTTGTAAGGGTTAAGGGTTGAGGGATTAAGGGTTGAGGGATCAAGGGTTGAGGGTTTAAGGGTTGAGAGTTGAGGGATGAGGGTTTAAGGGTTGAGGGTTTAAGGTTCAAGGGTTGAAGGTTTAAGGTTGAGGAATAGGATTGTGGGATTAAGGTTTAAGGGTTGAGGGTTGAGGGATTATGGTTGAGGTATGAGGTTTATGGGATTAGGGTTGAGAGTTGATAGTTTAGTTCTTCTCTTTCTCTCCATCCCTTCTTAACCATCTTTATGTCTCTCACTCCTTGTCTCATTACTAATCCTCTAGGTCTCTCCCACTCTTCTCTCTTGTCCTTTTCATTATCAGTAAAACTCATCAAAATTATACTTCCATCCCTTTTTACTCTACTATACCTCTCCCACTCCTCTCTCTCCCCTTAGTAGGTCTCCATGTAGGGTCAAGGATTTCACAATTATAAATTTTCTATATAGCACATTGGGCACTCACCAAATTGCAAAGCCTCAAAACATCACAATTCACACTTTCCAAATTGAAAGGCTATTATGTAGCACATTTGGCACTCACCAAATTTGGAAAGAACCAAATTTCATTTTCCAAAAATAGTAAAAAAGAGAGTTGACCCATGATACAGGCCCATAATTCTCTTCCCTTTTTTGATTTTGTGTTTTCTTTGACAAAAAAATGCCTTTATATGTAGTTGACTTATTGTGGTACCATATTATGCTTGCTCCATCACCTTTTGAGCACCAATTTTCTCGCTAGACAATGTAGAAGAATATGATTTGAAGTTTCTACATCAAATTTGATTATCTCAGGTAATATATTCATTTGTGTAGAATTGAAATGCTTATATTGAGTTTTTTTGTTTAGTTTTGACAATATAGACTATTCCTTTCATAATTTTATTAATCATAATAGTTTTACATAGATTTCAACATTGAATAAGATAGAAGTTACATTAAAAAGTTAAACTTTTAGGAGTTTGAAGAAAAAATTTGAAAAACATGACATAATTTATATGAATTCAAGTAAACTTATATAGAGGATTTCAACTTAACACAAAAAAGATTATGTATTCCATTTTCATTGCTTATAATAGTCTATTTACATCATGGTTAGTGGAATTCACTTTTTTTCATTGTAGCTAGATTGATTTGTATGGGTTTTTTACTTGGTTACAAAGAACTCCCAAAATATGCCTTGTGTGCTTGTCCATGTATCATGGTTTACTCTTGTGCTTCATGGTGACATGTGAAGGATTTGATTCTTATGTGTTTTGTATGATATTTATATAGATAATTTACACATAACCATTATGAAGATTCTACCCAATTTAATTCCACTCCAAACATTATGTGTTATCATTATTCATCATTGCAATTATTATCGACATTTCCAAGCTAATTAAACCCTTGAGGGAAAGTTTCCAAGAGTCTTAGGTGAATAGATAGCTCAAGATGATTTATGTTTAATGTATCTTTTGGTTGTGTCATATTCAATGAGTGTACAAATTATTGGCTACAGTCCACCCCTTGTTCCATTCAATAAGAACTTAGCAATGGATGTAATTTTTCCCTTCCTTCATTAGCTTCATATTTTCCTTTGCTTTTCACATAGATTAATTGATTTTTACTTGATTTTTTAGCAAATGACCTAGAAACAAACAAATTGATTCACTCTACATTGGCTGGAATGTAGGTGGATTTGGAAATATCAAAAGGATTAAGATCAACACTAATATATTTATCCTAGAAACCACCACTATAATGAAGAATTAAGACCACTATACTTATCCTAGAAACCATCTTATGAGACAAAATATAGATTGTGGCAATGGAAAAATAGAGTGTGGTAGTTGCAATTTCCTACTACCTATATTATGTAGTAAATTTTCATATTCAACAAGTGTACAAATGATTTGCTACAATATGCCTCTTGTTCTATTCAATAATACCTTCATAGTTGATGTAATATCCACCCCCTCCTCCATTAGCTCCATATTTTCCTTTTCTCGTCACATAGATCGATTACTTTTCATTTTCTTTTTCTTTTAAGTTACAATTGCCTACTACCTATATTATGTAGAAAATTGTCATATTCAATCAGTGTACAAATGATTGGATACAATCAGCCCCTTGTTCCATTCAATAAGACCTTGGCTATGGATGTAATATTCCCCTTGCTCCATTAGCTACATATTTTCCTTTGTTGTTGTGATCCTTTCTATGAGTTTTCCAAGGCCATACCATTTATGTTATCAAACTTGCAACATTCTTCTTCTTCTCTCCTAGAGGATTTTGTTACAAACTTAGATAATGTGAAAGAGGTTTCAGTTCATGAGTTTGATGAAAATTTATGCACTAACATAATAGAGGAGTTTTGTTCAAAGATTGATTCCATGTTTTCAAGTGATAGCCAACAAGAAGCCAACAATAAGAGTTCAAGTTTCATCCTTTCAAGAGGATGTCCAATCAGAGATTTTTCCAACAAGGATACCATTAAGATACAAGTTTTTAGTGCACCTAAGAGTGAAATTATAGTTGAGGAACAACAAATCTAACTTACTCATTCATGCCAAATCAGTAGTATGTTTGGTCAAATTCAGGGGGTGAGTGAGTTTTATTGTGTTCTTCGGGGTGCATTGCAACAATTTGTGGGGTGTATTTTGGTGTTTCACCTCTTATCATTAGTTCATGAACATGTAGACATCCTTTGTTGGTTAGGAAATAAAGTTGTTTCACAAATCTAGATAATGGGTTTGTTTAAGCATTGTTCTTTGTTAGTTAGAGTAGGTTAGAGTAAGTGTTTCTTTCAAATAGGGTGTTGTTACACCAATGTTTAAGTTTTTCTTTCCTTGAGTGTTGGTGCACAAGCTACTATCATTTCAGAAGGTTTTGTTCATTGTTCAACTGGGTTAAAAGTCTATCCTGTAGTTGTTTTAGTAGGCAAAACCCCCTCAAAGTCTCTAAAATGTTATCTATTTTCACCTTCTAGGTTAAAATGGTCATATCCTACATTTTACAAGGCCTCCATGTGAAAATAATTATTGAAGAGAAAAATAGACATTAAATATTTGTTTTTACCAAGTTTGAAGGCATACTTTAGAGAAAATATTTTTTAAATATTATCATATTTCAAATGACAATATTAAAAAACTCAATCATTCAATTCAAAGGATTATTCATTTCAAGAAAAAACCATTGGAAAACTATTTTATTTATTTCATGAGACTTATTTATGTGCAAATGGGAAAAAATATTAATTTTGATCTCTAATTTTTGAGTTTGGAGGGAGATTCTACATGAGTTTACATATTGGCAAGATGTTTCCTTGATTTTTGGCCAAAAGAAAGGAAGAAGGCTTGAGTTGTGAAGGTAAGTGAAGTCTTGCAAAGGGAAAGAGCTTGATTTTTAGGCAACATGATAGGTTTGCAACATCTCACACACTCATATTGGGATAGTCATATCTCAAAAACCACGAACTAGGTTTTTGTGATTTTTAGACAAAAAAAAAGGAAATAGTCAAATGAAAAAACCCATTAAATTTCACAAAAACCCAATTTGTCGTTTGAGATAAATCTTCACCAATATGAGGCTGAGTTCAGATGCAAAATGGAAACATTTCAACCATCTTCAACTATAAAGAAAGGTACCAAGTTGGAAAGTTTAGAGGTTTCCTTCAACATAGAAGCCAATTTCAAGGAGTTTGCAGTAGTTAGGGTTAGAAATTAAATTCAATCAAGTTGATGATTGATTTTTTATTTCCAAAATCAATGGAGGATGAATTTAGGAGTTTGATTTTCTTTATAAAGGAATTTCTAGGCCTTTATTTTCTAAGTTCTTGCATTCTTTTCATGCTTACAACAGAAAAGATTGTTTTGTAACTCAATTTTGAAATACATTGTAAAAACCTTCCTTTTGATTCAATGAATAATGACAACAGTTCCTTCTCCTTTTACTTTTGTCTCATATTGCAAATGAATTGGTAGAGGATTAGTTCTGGTTAGAGTTTTAATCCTTCTTTTTATCCCATTTTATGTAATGTTTTGGCAAAGGATGCATGTTTAAGTGTAGATTATATGTTATGTACCATTGCAGTTGATTGTAGTTGTGAAAAATATTTTTTTCCTTCATGCAATAAGTTGAAACCAACACCTTCATATGAATTACTTATGTGTTTCATGGTTTGATCTAAGTTGTGAACACGTCAGAACTTTGTTGAGTCACATTGTGATTTGGTTAAAGCATTTTAACATAAAGATTTTGGTGCATCACATCCTAGGAAGTTGTTTTCAGTTTCAAGCAATCTCTCTATCCCTTTTCCTTGTATTTTTTCTATAGTTTAGGTGATACATCAAAGGGAATCAACTCTCTCTATAGATTCATCCTCATTATAAGAAACCCATAGCTTGAGTACATTTCCATGTTACACAAGATGGTTGAGTACAACTCAACTAGGGTGAAATCCTCAGTCATAATAGTGTCTAAATTGAAATATTACATGTTATTTATTTCATTTATTTAAATAGTATTAAACTTATACCAAATAATTGATAAGGCATTTTTTTGGCAAAGTAATAGATGTGAATTCTACTTATCTCAGCACTAGAGAGGAATAGTAGAGAGGTCAGGGAAGAGATGGTATTCAAGTTCAAAGACAAATATCATGCAATTGTTTTCTTACTGATAAATGAGCATAATCATACAAATTTGGTAGCATAAGCTTCTCTTCATTCTTGTGCTCAAGACCCAATCCATCATGCCTTAATTCCAAACCTCAATAGTGTAGCTTCTACACATTCAAGTGATGTTGGTCTGCAGGAACATCAAGGAAAGAATGAAGTGGAAATTTGCGAGATGGAGGAGTAAATATTTCAAAATTTAGGCCATGAAATTTTGCAATACTATGTTATAAGTTGCATCAAAGTCTTTATCTTGTATTTTCAAGCATGTTTTGTATCTGAGGTCTTGACCATTTTTTGCAGATGCTTAGCTAGTGGCAATAGGATTTTTGTAAATATTATATTTAGGGGTGACTATGAGCTCATGACACATAAGTTGGTTTTTTGAATATGGAACATATTACTATAACCTTTTATTATTATATAATATATATAGGCCTTTGGCCTTTTGCCTAACAGAAAACCTACTTAACTCATGAAATAATTTATTACTAGGTGAAATTATTTGATTTCAATATTCACCATTCTATGATAATGTAAAGTCACGAATATTTGATTTCCTAGAAGCATTTGTTAATCACTTGATATAGTAATATATTATGATATAATTTTTAATTGTTAAATTTGAAAAATTAAATAAAATTCTATTAATCAATGATTTTACTAATTTTAGGAAGGTAGTTAAAACATATTTAACTTACATAAATTAATGTCATAAATGTGGTCTATTAAGCGTGGGTTCATCTTGGTCTAAACTCGTTGAATTCTCTTTTGTATAATTAAACCATTAGCCTTATTAGCATTTTCCATCATGATGGTGTATAGAAGAGGATCCTCATAGCTAAATGCATTCTCCTATTTTTTTGCCTTCAAGGTGGTATGCATATGATGATTTTTTGTATATATATATATATTCTCTTTTAACGTGCATAGATTTTTGGTTGGATTTGGATTAATGATAATTATTTCTAGGTATTGTATAGATGAATAGACCCTCATTGAACTTTTGATAAAAAATTATTTGGAAGGATGTGACTGAATCCCTTTTCATTTGTGTCTTATTCACCAAATCCATTATATGTTGTCTTTAACTTCAAGGTGCTTAGATGGGGCACTTATTTTCTAAGCTATATTTTCCTGCTTCTCTTTGTGGGTAGTGTTTTGATGGTGATGATATATGTGTCATCTATAGGACCAATTAATAAATTTAGGAATTGTTTTCATTGTTTAAAAAAAAAATATGTGTGTGTGTTAAGTGCACATGTCAAATATGGGTGTGACATTTGGTATCAGACAAAGGTTCTAACATTGGGAACTTTGGGTTTGTTGTTAAGTGTTTTAGTCAATTTTTTTGCAAAGGCTCCTAATTGTTTAAAAGAGGTGTGTGTTATGAAATTCAATTTAGGATAGTCAAGAAGAAATTAAAGGTTGTGAATGAATAAGTTTGAGGGAAAATTTCCTTTTGTAAGAAATATTAACTTTGTTT
>VDFB02168311.1:0-10819 GCA_007258455.2 Sequoia sempervirens
AATGATTAATTATTTTTCCTAAGTCAAAGTGCAAATTAAATCATTAATTTAAATGATTTATTAAAAAGGAGAATGGGTCGAATTTTTCCTCAAGGCAATATATACCTTTCACAGGCAAAATCGAACTATCATGTTTATTATTCAATTTTGTCTTCTTGCATCTGAGCATAGGAGTTTGCAAACCCTAGGGTTTCTGGCAGACAAGCGTTTCTGGAGAACGAAAACTCTTTAGAGATTAGGCAGACTGAGGCTGTGAAATACCAGTTTAAGCTTGCATCTGGGTGACTTCATTCAGGAGTTACAGATTGGATTGATTGACAGATTCATCAGTGATCAGCAGAGATATTCATCTTCCTTTTGAGGCGATTTCATCCATTACCATTCATCAGTGTTTTGGCACGAATCTCAAGGAGCCGTACTTATCATTTATTGCTGTACTTGGCCGTACCAGCAAGGCCGTACTTTCTTGTCTCTGGAGAAACGCCTTCCATCTTCAGATTCTGGCAAGTGGACTTTGGACGCAGTGGTTACTGGACACTTTTGCATTGGGTTTTGAGCTCGAGATTCCTTCATTTATGTCTGGCCGTACTATCACATTCATTGCAGCCGCCACCCAGGTTTTTTCAATAATATCATTGTATTTTCATTGCATGTTTAGATTTACATATTGTATGCTCTGGAAAAATTGAAATAAAAGTACGCCACTCTATTCTGGACAATTTTCTACGCATTCCATGCATGTATGAATTTTTATGAATTTATTATCAAATTCTAGAACAAATCGCAGCATTTATTATTTTGTCAAAAAACCCTCAAAATCACAAAAAAACCAAAAAATTGCAAAAACAATACAAAAACAATTAGGGTTTGAAACCGAGAACCACCAGGGTTCTGACAGAATGAAGGCGTTATCCCTCTTCAAGTGCCATATGCGCCCAAGGTGGTAAGTGTTAGAGAATTTTTCCAAGGCATGTGAGTTGGTGAAGATAAATGTTAGGCATGGTTTCAAATTCCCTCTTCAAGTAATATGCACCCAAGGTGATATATGTTAGAGAATATTGCAAAGTGATTTGTGGATGTGGCCTAGGCGTTGGAAGTGAAGACTTCTAGCACAAGATGAATATCCTCCTTCATACACAATATGCGCCTAAGATGTTGAGTGATAAAAGTAAAAAAATAAAATATTGCTAAGGCGTTGGAACTTCAAATGAATATTTTTCAAGTGTGAAGTAAAGTACAAAGTGGTGTGTGAGAAATAAAATATGCTAAGCGCCCTCATGGAAATTTTTCTGAGTAAAGTTGATGTTTTTCTCACTGGCAAACGAAAATAATTTCTAAGCCAAATTCTCAAGGTGTGATGATTTAAAATATCTTCTAAGGCAAAATATTTTCTTCCTTAGAAAATACAGCCTAGAACTCAAGGTGATGAATTTTCTTCTTAGAACACTGGCAAATTTTCTCAGTGGTGAAGTCAGAGAATGATGATAATGCAGGATGAATTCAAATTCTTCAAGTTGGAACACAAGATGATCACAAGCGAAGAATGGATTTAATTTGATGAAATAATATTTTCCAAGGTTCAAAATTTAAAAATTAAATGAACCCGTTCGTTGGGTACCCATGGATTTGAAGCATTCTGAAGAAACTTCTCTTCTGGGTACTGAACATTTGCGATGATAGATGGATTTCCATGTCTTCCACACTTCGCCAACACTTTCTCAGTGAAGAATTTAATCAGTGCTCAAATTGTGAATTTTCCTAAGGGGGAAATTTAAAATTCTCTAAGGCAAATTTGAATAAAATGACTCTTGACAGGAAAATGAATTGAATGATGAATTTGAAGTGAGTTGCCTAGACGATTTTGATTGAATTCTTCGATGATGAATTTTCCATAGCTGATGAGAAGTTAAATTCGAATTCAAGTGATAGAGTTCTGGTTGGTGAATTAAAAAGATGAATTTAAATTAAATTTTTCGAAAATAAATAATTCAGCGGTGCGATCAAAGGCAATTTTTAGAAGGTTGAGATTCTGGGACTGGTCTTCAATACTAGAGAATTCGAAGATGCGAGAGTGCAGTAGTGGAAATTAAATGTACTGGCTATAATTGGCTCCTTCTAGAGTTCGACTTTTGCTATAAGATTGAGAAGTTTCTCACTTCTTTTTCACAGCTGAGAAGAATTCGACTTGCTCTGAAGTTTGAGAATTGCTTGAAGAGGTTCGAAATTTTTGCTAAGTCTGAGAGTTGCTGAGTTGAAGGCGTTGGAAACTTGCTATTGCTGGAGTTCGAATTTGCTGAAGGGCGCCTTGAGTTGTTAGTGCAAACGAAGTGGAGAAATTCGAATTCCAAAGGGGAGTTTGCTGAAGTTCAAAATTGAAATTGCTGAGACTTCTGAAGGAGGACGCTTTGAGTTGCCAGTACAAGTGTTGAAAGTTCGAATATTGCTGAAACCAAAAGGGACGCATTTGCTGGTTGCTGATTGAAATTTGAAGTTACCAGTGATAAGGAGGACGCCTTGAGGTGAGAAGAGTTTAAGAGGTGCGAACTTGTGTGAATTCAAAGTTGCTTGTAAGGTGCACATTTGCCAAGTAAGAAGTACGAATCTGTCAAAGTTCAAGTTGCTGATTACTAAAGATTGAAGATTGCTGATTGAAGAGTGAAGTCACTGAAGTTTACTTAGAAGTCTTTTCTAAGTATTGAAGTTCGGAATCTTGTGAAGGAGAAGCTGAGGTTTGCAAATGAGAAAAGTCACTACAACTTCTCAAATTTTAAAAAGTCGACTGGCAGCCCTGCAAGGTATCTTATTTATTTTATGAATTAATTTGCTAATGAATGTTTATTGTTTGCAGATGGCTGAGGCAAGGGCAACTGGCAAAGATAACAATGGTGCATCCAGACAGGCTGTGATCAAGAAGCTGAGTAAGACATTCATGCCAGAATCAAAGTTCATTTAGAAGTTGGGCAAGCTGACAGATACCAACTTGGGCTCCGTCAACCTTGAGGCCTTCAAGAACAGAATGTTGGGGATTGGGAGTCATCGACCTTCAACCACTTCGCACATTATTGTTCGAAGCAGATTGTATGCAGCTGCTGGTTTCCCACCAGCCATTCAGTGTTCGGAGCTGATGATGGAGTGCGCCAATTATTATGAGAAGGATCACAGAAACATGGTTTACAAGTCCAAAGAGCGAGCTCAACGAATGTATGCTTCTGCTTTCGAGAGATGCACGGAGACAATTAACACTCATTGGATGAGCACTCCCAAGCCTTCTCGTACAAAGCTGCCAAAGCAAATCATAGCGGATGACTTGAAGCAAGAATACTGTGACCTCATCATGATGCTGAGCAGGGTTGGTAGTTGCCCACAGTCCTTTATTTTCGAGCCATGGATGTTCTACTACATCAACCTCGTGCTGGAAGGGAAAGACTACGTCAATTGGGCCGAGATGATCAGTGATAATTTGCATGAGAAGCTCCTGAGCCTTAGAAGGACGAAGACATTTTACATGAGCTCTTACATCATTTACATGCTAGCTTGTATGACAAAGTACAGAGGGATCTCTTACAAGGAACCTGTCGGTTGTGGCTCTCACCAATTCAAAATCTATGACGCTTGTCCGCAGTTGCACCTGGCGAGTACTACCCATTACAAGCGTGTCAACGATGCCTTCACCATGCACATCACGAGATTGCTTCAGGAGCGGTTCCACCACAGAATCTCGAGGGAGGCCCAAGAATTGATTGAAAGGTATGGGTGCTGGTTTATACAGTTTCCAAGGTTTTCTTATATTAGGCTGCAAGGTTTTTCATCGTACCCATATAGGTTGCCTAAGTACCCAATGGATAGAATTTTAATGTTAGAGATATCTAGGCAATTGATTGCCTATGATAAAATTCAAAAGAAAAAGACGGGAGGGATTGAATTCCCAATTGTCATGGGCAACTTTCGGTGAAGTGTGTCCTTCAATATGAGGCGACTAGAAGGTGAGAAAGTGGCTTCAATTTATCATTTCTCATATCACATTGGCCCGAAGCGGTACTATGACCCACATCGCAACATCAAATGAATGTGTCGAGAGGATTTAAGCACAAACAAATATTGAGGATTCTTGGTGATGCATCGGATGAAGATTGAAGTCGAGGAAAGAATGTTCTCTCGGTTGCCAATTACTTTTGGTCGAGGGAAGTCTTGAAGTTGTTCCAGTTCCAGACTAGGTGAATGAGGATATGGACGTTGTTCATCCAGACTATGCAGTAGTGAGAGATACTCCACTTCCGCTCCCAGATTGGTCAGAACCTGAGGTTGCAGATTTGGATACACTTTCTATTCCGGTCCTAACACTTATTAGAGCATGGGTTGATAGGCGTGTGAACAGGTTGAAGAGTAGGTCAATTGCTTTGACTTACAATTTGATGGGAGATCACAGGACACCCACCACAGGCAGAAAGAAACAAATCACACGAGGTCCAGAGTCCAAAAAGAAAGAAGAACTGGTTCGGCGAGGGGCTGTTCAGCGGGGAACCTCCGCGAGTTGCGGTTGGCATCACCATTGGAGACACGTTCTCCAAGTATACGGGAGGTCTCTTTATTTGCTGATCAGAGGATTGCGTTGAATCAGGTGCAAGTAGTACAAGATAATATTCAGCCTCCACGGAGAGAGTCAATTGGCCAGAGCGTCAACGCACCTGTTAGGGTTGATCAGCAAGATGATGAGGGGACTATTACTGACCCTCAGTTTCAACAGGAATTAGAGGCGGCCATGAATGATGATGATATAGTTTCGGGTGATACTCAGCCACTTGAGGATGATGAGCCTCGTCCGGAGGAAATGATGTAGAAGGTTGAGAACAAAAAGTTAGAAGGTGGAAGCCGCAGGAACAGCAGCCCTTCGATACTCTGTTACAATAATGCTGGGAGGTGGCTTAAGAGATAGGATGAAAGCTAATGAGATTGATCGGCCGATTGAGATAAGAAGAATTTTTGAGATCGAGTGCACCTCCACAGAGAAGAAAGGCAAAATTTTTAGAAGATCTCAAGCCCGATGAGGATGGTTCCCGCACTCTTCACGTAGCCGTCCCTCAAGTTGATTGTGACCGAAATGAAGCAGTGCCTGAGAATTATGTGGTCACGACTTTGGATCTAGGACGCCCCACTGGTGCGCAGATTGTAGAGTGTGATAACTCCTACCTCGCCCTCAAAGATAGGTTATTCAAGAAGGAACGAAAGTATAAAAAAAGTTGAAAAAAGAGAACACAAGGCCTTGATTGGATATGTCTGACTGATTGTCTGCGTTCACCGGTGAGGAGGAATTCAGTATGTAGAGCCTCCAGCAGAGATACCTAGAGAGTCAATCAATGGCTTGATGGAGTTAGGAAAAATGGCACAGGAAGCAGACAAGTGGGTCACAGGGGTTCGTGCTGAGACAGAGAAGTTTATGGAGGACCTTGCTTTTGCCTTTCAGCAGGCCTCTGGTATTTTAGCACAGATGGAGGCAGTTGATCATGCTTGGGGAGATGCTTCTATCTATCAGAGCAGAGTAATCCAGCATCTTGAGGCATTGAGGCATGTTCCGTTGCAGTTGTTGATTATTAAAGTGTCATTGAGGAGAATGGCCAGTGCATTTCGAGATGGTATTCTTCCAGCACAATCCGCGTGGCGTGGTTTCACGGCGGCTGGCGGACCGGCGAGATACATAGGGCCATAGCCAATATCATTGATGGAGATTCAGAGAATACCTTTGAGAATAGCCATATTTGCTAAGGCGGTTGAATCGAATGAGGTTAATGTTGATGGTGAGGAGTGAAATTTGAAGTTGCCTTTCTTTTTCGAATGTTAAGACCTTAGGTACAAGATGATTTCGAGAATACTTCTACTTTCTCGCCTTGATCGAGCAGGATTCCTTGAGATTTGCTTGGAGAAAATCTTGTACTAGACATGACATTAGATCTGATGTTAGAAGTTTGACTAGGTATTCCACCATTTGATTCAAAGGGAAGTTGGTACGTACCTACGGCGAGGTTAAGTTGAGTTTTCTTTGACGAGGCAAATAGGGAAAATGCACTCTTTTGGATGAGAGGATCTTCTAGAAGACTGATTGTGGTCATTTATTGCCTTTACTATTTTTGGGAGTGAGTGGGAATCTTTGTTTCATTTAATGTACCACTCCCCATTCTGGCAGTTTTTAGGATTAGGGCTGAGGTGGACCGATTTTGGCCACTCTATTGATTGTAACCCTAGCCGTCTTTTGGACTGGGCTAGCTATATAAAGGGGGAGTCCCCCTCATTTGTAATCCATTAGAAGATTAGAACAGGAGATTAGAATCAAAATTGAGTTAGAGCTTAGAGACTAGGGAGTAGAGCATTGTAGACATTTTGCATAGTGGAGAAGAAAGAAAGTTTTCCCTTTGAAAACTTTTGTGGAGATTGTTGTGTAACACTTTTCATGATAATAGATCTTTTCATTGATGGTGGAATTCGTCTTGTCATGAATAGCTAGCAAGGTCTCTTCTTCCTTTCGAATCCAAGTAGCTTAATTTTCATGCAAGTAATTTACTTTGATGTGTGGTGTTTTATTGAGGTAGCTTCTTTTCATTCCATACCACTAGCGGCTTGTTGATGATAAGTCCGCCTTGCGTGGTCGACTGGAAATTATCTTGAGTTTAACTTCGATTATGATTTGTGTACTTATATGCATCGTTCTGATGGTGTATGTATGCTAAATTATAATTTGAACATCTCTTGCTATCCCCTTTGAAGATTGCACCAATTTTACTGAGGCTGTCCGACGTGAGGCTAGGTGAGATTTGGTTGGAGCCTACTAAAACGAAGCTCTACACATCCTGCATTTAGAATAGAACATAATTTTCTTAGGCCTTATACTCCTTTACTTTCCGCGCCTTTCTGGTTAGCTTTAGGAAAACGAACTATATTGCCAAATCATACGCGCAAAATCCCCTTCAAATCATATACCGGCTGTTAACTGCAAGAAGTCTGAACAATTGTGTAAGTCCCCTCGTAAGAACACAGCAATACACATCAACCAACTGAGGGTGTTCCAAGTATTTGAACGGAGTTGAGCGTGTGATCTATCGCCAATCTTAGCACCGCGAGATACTTTTGATCAAGAAGCGGTAGCCTTGGGACTATTTTGTTACTGGCTGTTTGAGATGCTGATCACAAAACCCGTCCAGCGGAGGACACTCATGCAGATTCTTGTTATCTTGATCCTGATCATCATTTGCTTTAGAGGAGATTCTTCATTTCAGCAGCACATCAGTCATCATTCAATAGCAATCTACAGCTTCTCCGTGCTTTTGCGATGTTCTACATGTTCCTCTCTTTCAGGACATTGTTTTGGTTGGAGGCTTCTTAGTCCTTCACACCTTGATTTGGAAATTTTTTCAATCCTTCATTCACCTTTCTCTCTTTTGGAGAGGAGTTTTCTCCCACTATGGTTTTACATTGCCATATTCAGTTTGGCATTCTTGCATCCTTAATGATAGCATGATATTTCTGCCATTTCTCTCTTGTGGAAGCTATTTTTTCTTGCAAGTGATTCTGGGGTGTTTGAGGAGTTCACCATAAACTCCTACACCACTATGGTTTTCTTCTTTTCTCCAATTTTGAGAGATCTTTTGTTTGTACATGGGTACTGCTGATGTGATTTTTGTGACCGCACCAATCAGCAAAACAAAGTAATCCGAAGGCTACTCCATTCTCTCTTGATCAAAGAATTTTGTGCGCTAAGATTGCAAGAAAGATCGCACGTTCAACTCCAAGGTTCCAAAATGCTTTGGAATACCCTCAGTAGGTTCGTTGTGATATGTTGTTTTTATGAGGGGACTTACACAACTATTCAAAAGGGCTTGCAGTTGACAACCGGTTAATGATTGGTAGGGGATTTTGCGCAAAAGATTTAGAGTTGGGGTATGAATTTTGAATTTTCCTAAACCTAACTAGAAATTTGCGGAATGTAAATGAGTATAGGGATAAGAAAATATATATTATATCTAAAGACAGGACGCGGGATCAATTTCGGAAAACTTCAACCAAACTCTGCTTCGCCTCACGTTGGACAGCTTACACAAAGTTGGTGCAATCTTCAAGGGGATAGCAAGAAATTTTCAAGTTACAATCCGGCATCAAGACACCGTCAAGACGACGCATACCAAGACGTGAATTATAACTGAAGTTAGGCTTATAAAATGCTCCAATTGACCACACAAGGCAAACTTGCCGTCAGCAAGCTGCTAGTGGTATGGACTAAAACGAAGTTGCCTCAATCAACGCCACAAATCCACAACTAACATCTACTTGCATGAAATGAAAACTACGCTACTTAAAGCTACTTTACGCTACTTGAAGTAGAAGGGATGAAGAAACCTCGCTAGCTATCCATAACAAAGACGAATTTCACCATCAATGAAAGATCTTTTATTATGAAAGTTTTAGACAACAATCTGTTACAAAAGTTTTCAAAGGAAAACTTTCCTTCTCCTCCAAACTAAGCTATCAAACTATCTCTCTACTCTAACAGAATGTCTACTCTCCACTGATCTAATTTTCTACTATCTAATTTCTAATGAATTAGAAATGAGGGGGGACGCCCCTTTTATAGATAGCCCAGTCCAATGGACGGCTCAGATTACAATCAAATGAATGGCTAAGATTAAGCCACCTCAGCCCTAACCCTAAAAACTGCCAAAATGGGGAGTGGTAGAATAAATGAATCAAAGATTCTCACTCACTCCCAAAATAGCAAAGGCAATTAGTGCCCACAATCAGTCTTCCAAAAGGTCATCATCCAGAAGTGTGTTTCCATTCTCCTTTTCCTTGGCTGCAAAATCAATGAACCTGGTAATCACAGCCTCAACCTCCTGAACCGAGATGGGTGGAATATGATCAAGCTGAAATTCCAACACCGTGACTGATTGTCCATGTCGTGTGCAAGATTTTCTCCAAGCGGCCAAGGCATCCTGTGTATTCTGAATCAAGCTAGAGAAAGTAGAAATATTTTCAAAGTCACCCTGCACAAAGGTCTCCACCTCCGAAAAGAAAGGCAGCAGCCCACTCCTCAATCCATCAATAGTCACCTCATCAGGATTCAACCGTCTAGCAAAGATTGCCTCCAAGGTGTTCAGGACTCCATCAACAATGTTCATCATAGCTTTCCTGACTCTGGCTGAATCCGCCTGTGCTGCATCAAAGAACCCACGTCCTATGACTACTGAAGAGTACCAGCTGGTAAAGTCGTACCTATCACCCTCCTGAATGACCCCTCCATCAATCAACATCTACAAAGGAGTATGCATCAATGCTTCCAAACGCTGAATAACTTTGTTGCGATAGACAGAAGCATCACCCCAGGCCCGATCAACCGCCTCCACTCATGCCATAATGTCAGAAGCTTGCTAGTAAGCATGAGCAAGATCGTCCATGAATTTCTCTGTCTCGGCATGAACACCTGTAACCCATTTGTCTGCCTCCTGTGCCATCTTCCTCAAATCTTCTAGGCCATTAATAGATTCCCTAGATAACTCAATTGGAAGCTCAAGTGCCGGAATCTCCTACCCACAAGGACGAGACAAATGTTGCATGTATCCGATCAAAGTCTTATGCTCTTTCTTCAATTTCTTGTACTTCCCTTCAGTCCTGAGCAATCTGTCCTTACGCGCCTGATAGGAGTTATCACACTCAATGATTTGTGCTCTTGTGGGACGACCCAACTCCAAGGTGGTGATCATGTAATTTTTTGGAACTGCTTCATCCCGATCACAATCAACCCTAGGCACAGCAATGTGAAGGGTGCGAGAGCCATCCTAATCCATTGAAATCTTCGAGAATTTCCTAGCTCTCTTCTTAGTTGGAGGCGCGCTGATCCTACTCAAAAATTCCTCCATCTCTACCGCTGGATCAGCCTCTTCACTGGGGCTCCTTCTCATTCTATCTCTAAGCCAATCAAGTACAACATGTTGTACATCAAATGGCTGGTCCTCTCTAGCTTCCTCCTCACGGACTTGTTCTACTTCAATTTCATTCTAGAGAGGCTCATCAGCCTCTAATGGCTGAGTATCTCCTGAAACTACATCATCCTCTAGAGCCACCTCAAGCTCATGCTGGAAGTGTGTGTCGGTAGCAGTTTCCTCATCTTCGTCCTGTTGATCATCTCTAGTGGGCGCATTAACACTTTGGCCAACTAACTCTCTCTGTGGTGGTTGATTTTCTTCATGTAATTCCCGTTCCTGATTCAATGCATTTCTCTGATCAGCAAAAAGTGAAACCTCCTGTATACTTGGAGAACGCATCTCCAATGGCCCCAGGTGACTCAATCACAACTCTCAGAGGCTCCGGCTGAACTGGCTCCTTCCTTCGAGATTCTGGACCTCGAGTAATCGGTTTCTTCCTACTAGTAGTGGGCGTCCCATGATCTCCCATCAAGTTGTAGGTCAAAGGAATTGACCTACTCTTCAATCTGCTCACATGCCTCTCAACCCATGCTCTGGTGAAAGTCATGACTGGAATACAAAGCGTGTCCAAATCGACTATCTCTGGCTCCGACCAATCCGGTGGTGGAAGTGGTGTGTCTCTCACTGCCTCATAATTTGGATGGAGAACATTCATGTCCTCATCCACCCGATCTGGTACTGGAATGATTTCACACTCCCTGATCATACTCAATGGTAGTCTCGAAAACATTCTTTTCCTGACTTCAGCCTCATCTGATGCACCAGCCCAGTAATCCTCAATATTCGCCTTATGCTTGAACTCCTCTGACAGTATCCATCTGATATTATTGTGTGGGTAATAATGCTGTCTGCTG
>VDFB02168312.1:0-30719 GCA_007258455.2 Sequoia sempervirens
TGACCCACTTTGCCAACCTTCCTGTTAAAGTTGCTTTGCTCAGTAAATATTTGAGGGGATCAATTTTTGTAACGAGCTTGATAGTGTGAGTGAGCATATAGTGTCGCAATTTTTGTGTTGCAAATACTACTGCTAAGCATGATTTTTCAATGAAGGTGTAGTTTACTTCATGTCCATTGATTGTCCTGCTGATATAGTATATTGCCTGTTCCTTCCCTTCTCTATCTTCTTGTGCTAGCAAGGCTCCTAAAGAGATATCTGTTGTTGCAATATATAGAAATAATGGCTTGTCTTCACTGGGTGGCACCAAGATTGGTGGTGTCATCAAATAATGCTTGATTTGATTGAAAGTACTCTCACATTGTTCATCCCATTTAAAAGACATATTTTTATGCAAAAGATGGTTGAATGGATGACACCGATCTGCTAGTTGAGAGATGAATCTTCTGATGGATTGTAGTCAGCCTTGTAGAGATCTCAATGTGCTGATATTCTTAGGAGGTGGCATTTCCATAATGGCTTTAACTTTTGCTGGATCTACTTCAATTCCTTTTGTAGAAACTATGTATCCAAGGAGTTTTGTTGATGTTACTCCAAAGGCACATTTCTTGGGATCTGACTTTAAATTTCTCCAATCTGTCAAATATTTTTCCTAGTATCTCAAGATGTCCTTCTCTGGTGTAAGATTTGGCTAAGATGTCGTCCACATAGTCCTCCATGAAGGTGTGTATCATGTCATGGAAGATTGTTGTCATAGCTCGCTGGTATGTAGCTCCTGCATTCTTTAACCCGAAAGGAATGACGTTCCAACAAAAGGTGCCCCATGGACATGTAAATGCTGTCTTTTCTTGGTCTTTAGGAGCTATTTTGATTTGATTGTATCCTGAAAATCCATCCATGAGTGATAGCATGTGATGGCCAGCTGTGAGATCTACAATCATGTCAATGTTTGGCAAAGGAAAATCATCCTTTGGACATGCTCTATTTAAATCCCTGAAATCGGTACATATTCTAATGGTTTGATCTGGCTTTGAAACAGGTACAATGTTAGATATCCATTCTGCATAATCAATAGACCTGATAAATCCAGCATCTAGTAGTTTCTTTAAATCATTTTTTACTAATAATGCAACATGTGGATGCATTTTTCTCAGCTTTTGTTTTACTGGTTTTGTGCCAACTGGTAATGATAAGTGATGCATAATGAGATCTGTGTCTAAGCCTGGCATGTCAGAGTATGACCAAGCAAAATTGATGCATCTTTCTTCAAAGAATTTGATGAAATCTGGTTTTTCTGTATCTGTCAGGGATGCTGCTAGGTGGAGTATTCTTGCTTTCTCTGTTGTGCCAATATCAATAGACTGTGTGGGTTCTATCAACACTGATGATCTTTCATGGTAATGTTGTGGGAGGATGTCAAGCCTTTCATCCTTTGGTGCCTCAATGAGGTTTTCACCATTGGATGCGTTCTTTGTTTTTACTATTTTAGGATCAAATACTGCCATAGAATGGTTTTCACCATTAGATCCATTTTTTACTTCCATATTTTTGCAACTGAAAGGCTTGGCACCCTCTTGCCTAAAAGCATCATTAAAAGAAGTATTGTTAGAACAAGTATCAGATTCCTCATAGCAAAGGTAGTTAATAATAGCGGAGTCATTGTCAAAAACAGGGAGATTGATGGGGTGTTGGGGTTCCCATTCGATAAGCTCGGGATGCAGTAAAGGCAATGAATCATTAGACGGGTTGAGGTCAGCGATTGTGAAAGCTCGAACGAAAATGTCATCCAGGTTGTTAATGGTAATGTCGAGGCCTACGAGGGTATTTTCTTCCACATCATTTATCTCAATCGATGTCTGTTCATCTTCACTTGAGTCATCGAAATTTTGTGTTTCAAAGACAATAAGATTAACACTCGAGCTTTGACCCTCCTCATGTTTGGGGGTATACTTTTTGATAATATCAATCTGAATATCTTCATAGGAAACATCTGATAAATTGTCCCACTCATATTCATTTGAATCTGTTTCAGAATTATCTCTTATTTGAAGAATACGCTCCACAGTTTTATTGGTGAGTTCTGCTCTTGCTTCTTCTGTGTATCCTAGTCCAATTTTGCCATTTTGGTGAATTGTGAGAACTTGATTTGGTTCTATTACACTTTGTTTCCCTCGGTCAAGAGATCCTTGTTCTGCTGCATATCCTAGTCTAGTTTTATCCTTATGTTGAAGTGTGAGTGGCTGGATTGGTTCTATTATGCCTTGTTTCCTTAACCCAAGAGGTCCCTGTCCTGAATATCCCATCTTCTCCAGAATAGTTTTTCCTTTTCCGTATTGATTTGTCTCTATGATATTACTTGTGGAAGTGGAAGCTTCCTCATCCCTATAAAGCCAATTTAGTATGGCCTTATCTTCTGATTCTTCTTCTAAGTTCCCAGCTTTTACAAATCTACCATCTAATGCCGTTGTAGATTGTTCTGATATTTGGGTGTTTGTAGATGGCTGTCCATATGTTTGTAAGGAGGGTAACATCTGTGATAGATGGAAAGAGTTCCCAACACCATATTCACTTATTCCTTCATCACTTATCTGTACTTCCTTGGTGAATTGATGTGAGAGTGGAGCCAATTGTTCTTCAACATTTGAAGGGTTAGATTGTGCTACCCTTATCTCTTGTGATTTTTGTTGTTTTGGAAGCCACTTGGATATGAAGCTTTGCTATTGCTCACCATCTGATGTGCTAACTTCTCTATTGTGAGGTATCAATGTATCCTGAGATGTTTTCAATGCATGACAAGCTTGAGTGTCGTTATAGTCTGCTGTGATTGTTACCTCTTGTCCATTGACGGGAAATTTCAGGCATTGATGATAGGTGGAAGGTACTACTTGCATATCATGAATCCAAGGGCATCCTAACAATATGTTGTATGTCAGTTTCCTATCTAAGACTTGGAAAACCACTTTTTGGACAATAGGTCCCACTTGAATGGGTAATATGATCAACCCTTTGGAGGATCTTTCTTCCTCATCATATGCTTTGATTGTGATTTTTCTTCTTGTGTCAATGGCTTCATCTAAGTATCCTAGTGCACGAATTAGCTTTAAGGTACAAATATTTAAACCAGCCCCTCCATCTATCAGGACACGCTTGACACGGTGTTTATGGATGAGGACTTCAATGTGAAGGGCGGAATTATGTGGATGGGTGAGTGACACATCATCATGTTCAGAAAATGAAAGGCAATGAGGTGCAGATAACTGTCCCACCATAGCTTGGAACTGACATACATCCAAATTATTGGGTACCATGGTTGATACAAGAGCTTGCTCAAGAACCTCTTTGTGTGATGGGGAAATCTTTAAAAGTTCCAGGATTGATATTTGTGCCGGTATTTTTTGTAATTGATCAATGAGATTATATTGATTAGAGGGAGGATCCACAGATGGGGATGATAATGATGCTCCTTTCAATATAACTTTGGATTGTGCCCTTGTTGTGGCATTAACCGGTTGGTACTCTTGTTTCCCTTTGAGTGTGATTACGTTAATTTGGTTTTCAGATTTGTCTATATGTTGTACCAAATTAGTAGATGTAATGTCATTGTTTTGATTGATTTGATTGCATAACTCCTCATCCTCCTTGGTGGCGGAAAAACAAAGGATTGTTGTGTCATAAACATAACCAACATTCTTACCTTTGGTATTTGCGGAAGAGGATTCTCCCTTCTGATAATTGGGTAGGGGATTTTTGAATGTTGTGTGATCTGTGTTTGTTTGATGCCCCTCTACAAATACTTTCTTTTGATCTATGAGGTCTTGTACCGCATGTTTTAACTGCCAACAATTTTTAGTCATGTGGCCTTTGTTCTAATGATAGTGACAATAATGCAAGTCATTCCACCATGATAGTTTGACTTGAGGGTCCCAATTTCTAGCCTCTTGTACTTGAATGAGTTTTTCATCTAAAATTTCCTTGAGGACTGATTCCAATGATTGCCCTAATGGTGTGAATTTTTGTTTATTGGATGGTCGTTGGAATGATTGGGTTTTTGTTTCTCCACTGTTTTGATTATTTCCTTGATCACTACTTTGTTTGACATTAAGGCCATTGTTTTGTTTTCTTGTAGTGGTTGGCGTCAAGGTGAATACTAGTTTGGATGTGTGTGTGTCAATCATGGTATCAGTATTCTTATTCTTTTGCCAAAATCTTGGCTTTTCATTGTTGTTGTTAGAGGAATTGTTATTGTTTGAACCTTCCATGAAGTGTTTGATTGTTCCTCTTTTGATTAGAGCCTCTTTGATTTTGAGCCCCTTTTCGATAACTTGTTCAAAGGTAGATGGACATTGTAAGTCCAACCTGTAATTCATGTCATCCACTAAGTTATCAATGAACATCTCTATTTTCTCCTCTTCAGGAATAGATCTGGGGTATTTAGCAAATAGCCTTCTCCATCATTGGAGAAAGGAAAGAAACTTTTCACCCTTTGCTTGTTTGGTGTTGTAGAGTTCTTTTAAGGTTACCCCATGTTGGATGTTGAATGAGAAGTGCGTTATGAACCTATTGATCAGTTCTTCAAAAGATTGAATCCCAGGTTCCAATTTAGAAAACCACTCCATGCAAGTGTTTCCTAAGCTTCTTGGAAATAATCGTAGTAAGTAAGAGTCCTCGTGTGCGAACTCTATGCTCATGGCTCGAAATTCCCGTACGTGATCAAATGGATCGGTTCTCTCGTTGTATTTGTTGTATGTTGGGTACTCACAATACCGTGGAAATGGTATCATGTTAATGCTTGGGTCGAATGGATAAGGGAAAATGTCTTGTAAGGAATATCTTTTTGTTGGCCCTTGTTGGATATTTTGGAACTGCAATTGTAATTGTTGGATTTGTTTTGTCAAAGAATCTATTTGATTTGGATTTTCTTTACTAGTTGGGTTAGGTGTGGTTGTTTCCTTGAGTTGATTGACATCAAAGTCTTTAGGAATCTTAGCACCTTTGTCAGCTAATAATAGAAAATACTTTTCCATATCTTGCTCTAGCATCTTTTCCATAAATTTATGGAAATGAGGGTCTTGTTGAACTTTCTCGATTTCTTTTGCAGTTATTTCCTTCTCTTGTGAATTAGTGAGAGGATCAGTGTTGCTATATCGTCCCCAAGGGTTTTCTTCAGCCATGGCTGCTATTCTTTCGTTTTCTTGTTGTTGTTGTCTTTGATATGCTGATCGTGTGAAAATAGGCATACAAACGTTTAGAGTTTTACTCTAGACTTTGATCTTGGATTTTTTTCTTGATTGGATAAGTGTCGAGGTTTTTGATTTAAAATTTGATTTAATTGTGTGTAGTTTCATGATGGAAGGATGATAAAAATCCTTGATAAGGAAACTTTGACAGAAAATCTCAGATTTGGTGATAAGGACACTTTGCAAGATGTTTCAGGATCTAGGTGTAATGGTAAAGCTTTCCTTTTGTATGGCTCAAGTGTTTTGGACTGTGAAAAAAATGTTTTGGACTGATGAAAACCTTGTTATCGATATGGGCAAACTGACAAACTGTCCTACCAACTCTCTATTTTTTTGACTTTCTGGAGCGCTAAAACAGAGACTGTACGCGCTGGAACAAAGACCTGAAGCGCTGGAACAGAGACTCTACGCGCTGAAACAGAGACCCGACGTGCTGGAATAGAAACCCTACGCGCTGAAACAGAGACTCTATGCGCTGGAACAGAAACCCTACGTGCTGAAACAGAAACTCGGCGCGCTGAAACAGAAACCCTACACGCTGAAACAGAGACTCTACGCACTGGAACATAAACCATACGCGCTGAAATAGAGACTCTACGCGCTGAAACAGACCAGCGACGCGCTAAAAACAGAACCTTGAGGTGTTTAAGACAAAACTATCTTATTCTATGAAACTCACTTGGTCTGGTGTCGTATTGGATGGTTGGTTGTGGGATGTATTCTGGACGAATTCTTTGACTATGGTTGTGGTGTTGCCTAAGAGCCCTTCTTTGATAAAATGCTTGCGAATCTAAGGGAGCTACAGCATAGTCATCTGTATAACCTCTAGAGAAATCATGATACCTATGAATAAAAGTCCTATGTTGGAGTAGAACTTTCCTGCTTTGATACATAAATCATTGCTTTCTCAGAAGTTGTTTGTATGCAAGTGTTTTCTTTGGTTTTCTGATTCATTTGACAAGAGATTTCTTGAAAAACTTGGTGGATACCCAATCTTGAATCATGAGAATTCCACAAGTGTTTGGATTTTGAAGATTTTTGTGATGATCTTATCTGAATTTAATGATAGAAAACACAGCAAGCAAGAACAGAATGGTTGACTTTAAAAAAATCTAGAATCTAAACAGATAGTGTATGTTCTTAAGAATCAAGCATGATTCTTTTTTTATTTTCATTGGTTTATAACAGATAAAACACTTCAGATAGACTCACTCCTAGAGACAAAAGGTCATTGTTATATACTCAAATGACCCATAGCTTGGAATTGCATCGACTCACACAGCCATGTCACCCCCTAGAGGGCGCCCGTGTTTTTGTCTTTTCTAGGTGCGTACTCAGAGTGACGAAAGTGGATACCGGATCCCCTGAGAAAACAGTCCTTGGCAATTATATGGTGAGTGCTTGAGGGTAGATTCTTCCCCGCCCCTGCACCGCCGAGTATTACAATGTTTAGAAACTGACAAGCGTGCTTCTAGTTCTAGGTTCTTAGATAGGATTTCCGTTCGGAGCGACAAATGAATAAACTCCCTCGAGAGACCTCCCAATCTTTAGAACAAATATTTTCGGGATGGTTATCTTGCACACTTCCGTTGAAAGAGGGTTTCCCCAAATTCACATAAATTTTAAAGTGGGTTGGAATGCCATGGCTTTTGGCTATCCCCACTCAGGTCGTTCCCGTAGGGTGAGTACTTTTTCCCACTACGACAGGCCTGTCTAAAGGTTTTAAAAAGCTTTAAAATGCATAAAGAAAAGTGAGTCTGGTATTCTGATGCACCTAGTAAAGGGGAGAGCATAAACCTATCACCCAATCACAGCAGAGAAATTGTTCTTTTTAAAACCCAAAAGACAAGTTAGCTAATCTATATGGAGATATTGCTCCATAACAGCATAATGTTCATTTTTAATCCCACAAAATAAATGTGAAGTTTCTATCCTAGGATTGATCAATTTTTATCCATTTCTATCCTAGGATTGGTAAATTTTATCCATTTCTATCCTAGGATTGGTAAATTTTATCCAAAATTAGACAGAAACAAAGTCTGGCCACGGACACGTCGGATCCAGATTTTAAAAAAATGCTTTTAAGGACAGGAAAGCGGCGCGCTGAAACAGTTAAGTGGCGCGTTGAAACATAAACCAGGCGCGCTGAGATAGAAACCCGACGCGCTGAAACAGAAACCCGGCGCGCTGAAACAGACTACAACGCGCTGCAAAAAGTCACGGTTCTGCGAAAACTTTCACGCCGATACCTGTAGGACACAATTTTCAAAGATTAAGCAAAATATGGGGTTAGGCCCCATGGTGGGTGCCAAAATGTAAGTGGAGAATGGGATACACACACTAAACATGCTTCTACACTTCTAAATAGGACATTGCATCTAAGATTTGAAGAAATTAAACTAATTTAAACTAGAAATCTTCAGAAATTTATCCTATTGCTCTCTAACTCTAAAGGATCTCTCTAATTTACTTTGCTCTCAGATTTAGAAGCTAATTAAACTGTTGAAATGACATTTAGAGAATGAGAAATGAACTAATTCTATTTCCTATGTGATTAAATATGCAAATCTATTGTAATGGCAGCCATGACTACAAATGCTGGATGCTTGATTGCTGTTTGATGGATGCTAGATGAATGCTTGAATGCTTGATTACTTGGATGCTTGGATGCTTGGAAAACCTGCAGAGTAAGATTACACAAGTTGGGATCTATTTCCTGTAGCCAAAGAGCTGTATTTATAGCTTTCACGACAACACATTTGCACAGGGATACGGGATAAGGGGCTGTGATTCAATCTGGAGAATTGAATGTCCTGGGATGAGAAGATGGAGCTAATCATGGAGGATTGTTCCTCCCCATGAAAACACCAGGCAAGAAGAGAGGGAGGATTGATGGAAGAAGATTGAGAGGACTTCCTGCAAGTTTATCCCCGAAGCTCTTCCCGTGAATGAAAGTTGCATTAATTAGATTTAAAAAATCTAATTTTATTGGTGAGTGAATAGTGTAAATGATTTATGCATAAATTAAATATTTTAGTTTATTTAATTTTAGCAAAAGAGGAATAAATAATTTAATAAATCAAACTATAGGGTTTGTTTATTAAATTAAAACAAAAGGAAAATGATAATTAAATAAAAGATTCATAAAATATCTTTATTTAATTAAGAAGAAATGTGATAAGGTAATTAAATAAGACAAATTATTGAAGCTCTGTATTTAATTTAAGATAGAATTAATAGATAAAGTATAGAAGAAATATTAATGATAATAATTAAATAAAACAAAGTATTTAATTTTGTTTATTTAATTAAGAGAGAAAATAATATGATAAAAATGATAATTAATTAAATAAAACAAATTTTTTAATTTTGTTTATTTAATTAAGAGAGAAAATAATATGATAAAGTAGAAGAATTGATAATGAACTTAATATAAATAAATATTTCTATTTATTTACTAAGTAGATGAATTTAAGATTAATTAATCAAATAAGTCGTACTTAATTAATTAGATTCTCCAGACCATTTTTAGGTGTCTACAATATGATCATTGGGACATGCATCTATTGCTTGATACTCCATTCCGATATCTTCATAATGGCACATAAATCTCGGTATGAGCGAGGTAAAATATTTGACGGTGGTAACAAAAATTCACCAATCAATCTACAACAAAAAATAATTTGTTAATATAAAGAATATTAATGGTACATATTTCATCCTTTATTTACTAGTGATGAACTAACAACAATTAAAATAGATGAAAAGATGACATATATGGCATACCTTAACATCCAGATTGCTATGTTTGATAAACCATTCATAACCTTCAAGTTCAACAACAACAATACAACAGAGAGAAGAGTTGTTTCAGAGCCTTCATAAAGGCTCGATGCCTTGTGAAGTACAAATCATGAACATCATCAAAGTCATCTTGATCATCATGATCAGCTCTGCCGCTAAATGTGCATGGATCAAAGTATTCGTACCATCATCTTCAACAGTTTTCGGGTGCATGATCATCTTCTTCCATAGGATCATTAACTTCATCTTCGATATTCATAGTCCATGTTCATCCGCTTGCAAAACCACATTCTTCGGGTGATAATCCATATCATCTGCCCTAGGGTGCCCCACCTTTATAATAATGATAGATACAAATAAACCATGATCATGATCAAGTGATTATATATATATATAATGTTAAAACAATATAAACATTTACAAATTCAATCAATATAAACACATATAATGAACAACTTACCAATGGACGATAATCATGCCCCCATTCAATGTGACCATGCTGCCTACAATGTTTCTCAGCTGTTGTGATTAAAAGTCATCTCATCTTTAAGCCCTTGCAATTATTGCAAGGATAATAACATTTCCCATCACCCTTTCTTTTCAATCTAGCCCACAATCTATCAAGTGTCTCTTCATTTTGTTCTGGACTAATATTATCTGACATGATTTTTCTTTACCAAGCTTGACTATTTAGATCTTCAAAAAATATCAAACTCACACTCCAATAATTTTTATTCATAGACAGGTAACATAATCTAATAATTCTGATATTTTACACCAAAAAAATTTGGCATGCAACCACCCCTGCAAAAGAGAAGATAGTCTGAAGTTAATGACCCCAAAAAACACTTTACAATGCTAATTCCAAAACTTATTAAATTCTGATTTTACTATGATTTCCAACTGTTAAGACTCCTAAAATCAGAATATTGAACTTGATCAAAAATTCCTACAACAATGGAGGTAGCGAGCTAGTAAGAGCAATTGACCCATTCCTAAGGAGCAACGAGTCGAAATCATCATTGCTAATGTCAATACAGATTTATCCTTTTAGTTAAAGATGCAATGTGTCACTTCTTATGACTAGCTTATTCCTAGGGCCCTCAACATTGAGAGAGCTCTAATAAAAAACAATAGAAGCATTGGTAAGAGCATGATTAGGGTACAAACCCTAGGCCTCCATAGAAACATAAACAATAACTATAGCGATTAGTGAGGTTGCAATACCGAAAGATTGAGACATTGTAGGTAATAACAAAATCTTGCAATCTAAAGATTGTAGCCAATAAATAGAACACTATGTAGCTTAGTGACATTTGTAAATGCAATCTATGGTAAGAAGAATGACAGTCACTTGAGATGTGACAGTTAAAAACAGGCTAAGCAGTGAAAAGATAATAAAGCTCAAACCTTGCATAGTAAAGTGGAGATTTTAACAGTGAGTTTCCTTACCCCTTGCTGACCTTAAGGGTTTTTCAAATGCTTTTGGTAGTGTTAGACAAGGCAAATGCAATCAGGGAATGACTGTCCTAAATGAAGTAACAGTGGTAATCATAGGCTCAATGTTTCTTCTTAGCCATTAATATTGTATAATGGAGGTAGTGGATTGCATGTTTGAGCAGTGTTTTGAGACTCACCAAAGATGGGAAAAATAGTGAATAATACCTTGTGGACTGTGAAGTAGTGTCAATAAGGTTGAAGGATCTTAAGAACTACAATACCATGAAACAATGAGTCCCCTATAGTAAGTAGGCAGCTATAGGGCATAGTTTGATTTTATAGAAGGATGCTCATGAAAGGAATCTTCAAGTGATAGTGAGTGAGTTGTTTGAGATTGTAGCTCGGGTGCAATACCCAGTCTTAAAAGAAGTTAGCAAAGCAGTAAATGTGCAAGAAAATCAAATCATACACAACAAACAATTCACAATGTTATCTTCCATAATGCCTTGAGTTTGAAGACAAAAATATCATTATATCTTCATGATGAAAGTGGTGACTTTAATGGTCAATCACTGGCAACCATGATTTTAAAACATGCTATTGTGCTTATGGAGGCAACATTTTAAGCAAGGCAGTGAGTGGTGGTTTGGAACAATGGCAGGTATGAAGGACTTGCTTTATATGCATACTATGCAGTCTAGCTTAAGACAACATTCTTAGAAGAGATTGAAGGTGGATTATGGAACTCAAGGGTTAGCATGAAAAAAATTAAAGACAAGACTTAGATCTATTTAAAAGCCATAGTCATGAAGATATTAAAGATGCCACATGCAAAAACCTAGTAGCTAGAGTAATGAATACAGTGCCAAAGAGGATAGTGTGCTAGGGTAGATTTAGGAGATCTCCACATTATCTAATTACAGGGAAATACATCATTTATTTCTTGTTTTAATTAAAAGAAATCATTCTAAACCCTATATAGGATACATTGATACTTCAAAAGCCTCTGAAGGAATTTGAGATTATGCAAATATATGTCAAGTAACATTCATAAGGTTTAGAAAATCTTGATCACTCTCTAGAATAGCCCATTAAACATGGGTTGTGCTTGAATGCACTACATAATTGATATAACACAACCACTCTGCATATCAACCAGAGTTATAGGCTCTTTATTGGAGCAAGAGGTAATCACTCTTCGATCATGCTATAATTACATCATAACCTGCTAAAACTTGAGACAACCTGAATGCATCCAATGATGACTGACACCTACATTATACAACCTAAATTAACTACATTATATGAGTACCTCCATTTCTATCACAACACAGCCACATTAAACTTGGGTCACACATGAATGCATCATGTATTTGTTATAGCACAACTGTGCCACATGACCAATACAGTTATGGATCACATAATTATAGTCACAAGAATCTATTCCTCGGTTATGATCTTATGGTGATTCCACACAAAAAAATATGGATATGAAATTCTCAAAACCCTTAACCTCTACAAATGAAATCTGATGAGATGTTGCTTTAAAATATGATTTTCAAACTTGGAACTACAAATCTGACTTCACAACTGAATTTTGCAAAAAGACAATGACTACCCTTAACTTGGCGATATCTTCTTGAATTTTTTCTGATTTTTTCCAAGAAAATCATCCTTAGTTCTCTACAAACTGTCTCAAGTAGAGCAAAACACTGTCGCATTATATTAGGCGCGAACTCACTTTTCTTTATGTCAGCCACAATTTGATTTTTTTTAATTTTTCATGTTTGTAAAAAATTCAACGAAAATAATAGTTGACATTTCGACAAACGTCGGGGATAAACTTTCAAAAAATTGGAAATTACATATCAAATTTTACATATTTCGTCAGACAGTTTCATCGTATTTTGCAGTCAAATGTATTAGTGAATGATGATCAATCTGAAGGTCGATGACAAACCTCTATACATCTCTAGGTCAATTTGTGAGTTGACCAAGACAACAATCTATTGGTCAAGACACTCATGACAAGCATCATAGCCAGCATCAGTGTCGTAGATAACCCACTCTCCATATATGGGAAATCACAAAATTTTCCATACATCCTATAGTGTCACTATCGCCTCGCCAATGGGTAAGTGGAATGACAAGGTCTCACTTTTCCATTGCTTGTATAACACTGTCACCATCACCAAATGGGTCCACATGATGGACATGTATACAATGTACCACAACCCGATCTCCCCAAGGTGCTCCTGTCGAAGCTCAAATAAATCATCAAGTCTGGACAAAATTGAAGGTCGATGCTCGTGGGACACCAAAGGAATCCTCCTATATCCACAAAGTGCATGATGTCATATTTCACTAAAATTGGCTAAATTTTGGAGTTTTTATCCCCCAACTAACAAAAGCGTTGCTATTTACAAAACCATCGCTATAGTTCAAATTCCAAACAACGACGCTATATACATTCAAATTGCAAATCGCGACTTGAAATTTGGAAACCCTAAATTCAAATTCCAAATTGGGTAGGTGCGTTGCTATTCACACCCACACCATGATTTGAAATATAGAAACCCTAATTCCAAATTGCGAAGTGCATCACTCATTACAGTGGTGTCGCTAAAAATGAAAATAGCATCACTGATTCTCAAAAAAGTGTTGCAATATAGCGACACTGACCTAACCTAAATTTTAAACAACAATAAATGCACTCAAAAGTCAAAATGCAAGGAAATTTTCAAATTGCATACTGGTGGTCCTGTGCTTGGAGGCCTCTGGTACTCTCAAACTAGGTCAAAAACATGTCATGGGAGCACTCGTTGCGCCATTTCATTAGGAGGTCAGAGCTCAAAGTGCAAAAATTCTCTAAGGTGTGAATGCACAAATGAATTGAAAGTGACTCTTCCTCACCTAATTAAGCCTAAAAATTAGGGTTTTTTTCCCTAATTTCAACCAAAAGCTAGGGTTTTTCACCATTTTCACCAATCTTGCCAAACTGAAGCTTATTTTGCACCTTTTTTGCATTTTTAGCATTTTTTTGCATCCCAGAGCCTTTTCAGACCCTTGAGGCAATATTTTAATCATTGTCGAGAAATTAACCAAAAAATTAAAAAATTTGCCCAATTTCTCAAGGTGGCAGGGAACCAGCATATTTCTTCCACTGGGGCAATAGTGGGGCATCCAAAAATCAATTTCTTTTTTATTTAACCAACAATTTTTAGTCCAAAAGGGCGTTAGTCTTTGAACCAATGTAGCAAGTACCTCGCTTCAAAGAGGGGAAAAATGTACACTTAAAAATGTCCTAAATGATATCATGCACTTGAATCAGGTATACTAACATCATTTCCTCCTAAAACCCATCTTCTTTTTGCTTAATTAATTAAATTAACCTAGCTATTTAATTAATTATGTCATTTTCATCTATTAACCTAATCAATTTAATTAGGTTAATTCACCCCCCTCCATGCAAACATTTCATCTTGTTAAATTAAATACATCAAACTATTTAATTTAAAATCCGTAAATCTTCTTATTTAATTAAATAACCCTAAGTTATTTAATTAAATATCATTTCACTTTCCCCCTTTCATTAAATCACTTTATTTAATGAATATCATCTAATTCTTCTAAAAATTACATAATTAGCATTGTTTTAATTATCAATTACTAATAAATCTAATTTCCTCCCAACTTGCAAAGGACTATTCCTCCTTTGCACATTCCTCCAAAAGGAATATTCCTTCCCTCTTTTGCACATTAAAACTTTATTTTAAGTTGCTAAATATCTATTTTCACCACCCATGAGAATATTCCAAAGAATATTCTCTCTCCTCACTCATTTGAAAAAGGGGAATATTCTTTCTTGAAACAAACTCTCAACAAACTTTTGGGAGAGCTTTTGAAAGTGTGTTTGTTTGGACAAAGGTGAACCCTTGATTAAATCTCATCATTTATTCTCATCCCTTGATGAGAATCCATGATTCATGCCTCCAACTTCCTCCATCCTTGACCATTTATTAACCTTTTTGATCTCAACCCTTCATTTCTCATTTGTCCTCCTATAAATAGTTCACTATTTGGAGACAAATGGATCCATCTTTTAACAACAAACTTATGTTGTTAAAATCACTCTCACTTGCACTCACATTTAGCATAATTTTAGCTTTTTTTAATTTCATCATATTATCTTAGCTTCCATTAATGGCTTCCATGATAACATGGATGCATACATTTAGCTTATTTGTTAATTAGGGTTTCAATCTTTCTAGCTTAAATTCCATTTAGATTAGATTTGCATTCACACATCTTGATCATCTTAACATAAATCATGTTAAAATAGCTTGCATCATGTTCATTTAGCTTTAAATCATGTTTCATCACAAATTTGTCATCGGTTTCGATGATTCTCTTTAATAGAATCGATCAGAACAGGCTCATTTATCCACAAGATTTGGAAAGGTTGCCATTCCACATCAATGTGATACCACTCCCCAATAGGATATGTTTTAATGGATTATAATAGGTATTGATAAAGTTTTCATAGTTTAATATGCTAAGTTTTAATGGATTCCTAGTTTAGTTTTGTTGAATGATCTTGTTGGAATTGACGTTTAGTGGAATGATTATGCTTTGTATCCTCATGGATCAAGTGTAGTCAGCCCATACTAATCCGTCAATCACAACAACCTTAAGCTTACTACTAACTCTCTTTTCCTCCTCTACAAGGAGTTTAAAAGAGTTTGTCACACTAATCTCACATGTTTTTGGGGGAAGACAAGTGAATGTCTTTGCATTTCCCTCATGGTCATGTTTGAAGATACATCATGTTTTCCAAGGGAGATGCTTTCTTCCCCCCTTTTCTTTACAATTCTCACTTGTTATCATGTCTTGGTCGAGTTCCCCAATTTTTCCATTAAGGTATGGAAAATTTGGATCTAAGGTTGAAACTTCCTCGATTATGTCCCCAAAACCATTTTTATCTCATTCTTGGTTAGGATTTCTAGCTGCATCATTAGGAATTTTTACCTTATCCTTCATTTCTGGCCTAGGAATAGGTCTATTAAATTTTCTTCAAATAATAGGACAATTATTTCTAATGTTTCCTTCCTTCCTACATAGATAACATGAATTGATACCTCCGAATATTTCTAAAGAGAATCTATGTAGAGAATTTTTAAAATTAATTTCTAGGGTTTCTATGATTTCTAGTGCTAGGATCAATGATACCAAGGCCTAAGCATCCATGCGAGGGAGAGAGACTTTTGCATCATCTACCCTAGTTACATTTTAAATAGGGGCAAAAACTTGAGGGATGAAGGACCAAAATTTAGGGGGAACATTTTTTAACACTACTCATCTAGGGCATGAAAGTGCCAAGATTTCATCACTAATAGCATTGGTTGACCACACAATGGCGTGGAAAATACAATTCCCTATGTTCCAACAGGGTTTTTTAAGAAATTTTCCTGCATTTTGTGATCTTTTAGAAATATTAAAACAAGACCTCATTGGATCATCCTACAGAAAGATATATGTATTCCCATCTTTTTTGCCCACACATTTGAAAACCACCCATCTAAATATTTTCTAGTAGGCATTTTCGAAGAATCAACAACCACCATGAAGATCTAGTGACTTATTTTAACCTATTTCTTTCATTACAGATTGAATCATACATCTCAGCATTGGATGAAATGATAAGTTTCTTAGGGATCTTAGAGGAACACTTACCTTGTTCTCTGCCATTAGAGCCAAGACCAAAGCCCTCAATGTTAGACTGTACCACAAACTTTACATCCACTGAAATTGCAAAGTTACCCTCTACTACAATGTCCTAAAATGATCTAGTATGGTCATTAAGGCCATTCATACCATCTATACTATTTTTAGGGGCTTTCAGGGTATTTGTATCCCCTTCGATTAAATCCCAACATAAGTGAAATTACAACCACAAAATAGAGCATAAATGTGGAAGTAAATGAATCAACACAAGTATGCAAAGCACAAATCCTAATTCAAACACTCAGAAGGAAATTAATAAGAATACACATAAGGAATGTATGAGGACCCCATATGTAATGCAAACCTTTGTGGGTGAGGGATCTGACTCCCCCACCACTTCCACTTGCACACACACAAGCCTGCCTTCACTCTCATACCACCTCTTGATGCTAGTCCACCTCCTTTCAATATAACCAAACCTCTAATGGTCATTGGTAATCAAAGAAATTGGTGTCCACTTATAGACCTTGAAACCTATGCCCTCCCACTCCTTAAGATCTAGAGCCATTTTGTTGTTCAAAAATAGTTATTCCTATATGTAAGATTTTTAGAAATCATCAATTGAAAAAGAAGTGATGGAGAGTATGGAAAAACCAACTAACAATTTTAATTATGTAGAAATAAAGAATGCAAAACAAAAAGAAAAAAGATTTCACTAAGCCAATTAGGAGGTGGAAATTTACATCATGGTCTCAGGTTTGGTCTCTTCAGCCTGAACCAATGCATTAGGATCACAACAACCTCTTCTAAATTTTTAGTTTCTTCAACCCTCATTATCTCGCTCTGATCTCTTCTTGCACTTTCGAAAGATGAGATTTACATTTTGAGCAATGGATTACCACAAATATGTAATATATAGATTCAACACATTGTGAACTTTCAAAATACATCTACATGCATCCAATAGCTCTAAGTCACCATACAACCAAATCCACCAAGTACATGCAACAAAAAGGATCATGGGGTCATTATAAGCACTAAGTCACGATATGACAAAATTTATAACCTCCATGTGATCACTTATCTAGAGAACATGTAGGATCTCTAGGTCACCATATGATCACCTACACAACCTTCACATGACCACATATCTAGAGGGATAAATATGAGCTCAAAATATCATATGACTAACTCCACAACCTCTCAATAACTAGTGACTTATCATATATCACCAAATCAGAGCTCCAAGTCAATATATGACCAAGTCCAATAATGAGGATGGAATCCAAGGAAACTTGCAACATGATTTTTAATCCACTTGTTACAATTGATATAATTCCCATCTTGAGTTGGGTCGTGGGGACACCCCTCTAGTATAAAAAAATCATATTAAAAAGGATTAATATTAAAATAGGTCTTTCTCTTCTCATATATCAAACAATTTAGCCATGCTTTAATACTAAATGAAAGGAAATATAAAACAATTTTCTTCTTAATCTAATGCACAAAATTAGTAGAATACAATTTTAATATAGGTTTGTATTAATAAAATATGGACAACAATGGTAAAATAAATTTGCATTAGCCAAAAATTCATATAGACATACAATGTTACATGTCACTAGAAGTATACTATATGTACAAGAAATCCATGTAGACGTATAATGTCATGTATCAATAATAAAAATAAATATCTACAAAATTGCCATATAGGAATACAACAAAGGACCCTATTGTAACCATTTCCCTCTAGGTGAAGAGAAGAGATAATGAGATTCCTTTGATTGTTGATTGGATGGAGAGGCATACAATGATGGTTTCTTTCAAATCTATTGACTCACCCTCCTATCTAAACTATTCTAAACTTGAATCTGATACAATAAAAAGTATACACTTTAATATAAAATAAATAAATTATAGAATGACATATACCAAAATAAACACTTATTGCATAATTGAACCCCTTTTTCCCTCTCTTCATCTGTAATAAGGGCATGTTCACAAGTTGGAGTTGTGAAACCCTAGGGAAAGCATCAAGATACACTTTAAACTACTAATTAATATCATTCAAATTTTCACTAATAGACATATAAAACATAAAATATAATTTAAAATTTGCTAATTTGGTTCATACCTCTATCAAAGGCATCAAACATGGTACTACTATGAAAAAACTATTCTCCATTGTGCTATAAATACAAATAGGAGTATCAACATATGTCAACATTTGAAAATGAAACAATGTTATTCAATTACCAAAATCTAGCCAAAATTATTTTATAAACCATTAATGATTAAAAATAAATAAGCTTACCTCAGTGAAAGATCAATGACCACCTTGACTATTAGGTGTTGATGTCAAAGGCCCAACATTAACTTGTTCAACATCCAATTTGAGTTATAAGGTTACCACTGATATAAGGTTAAATCGGTCACATGCACTATATTTATTGTTTCTTTACTAGTTACATACATGTGGACTTGGCATCATCATGTAATTAGGATGTGGAGGGCTGTGAGACGTAGGGTGAAAACTCTAACCCTAAATTTTAATTATAATCAATCTATTAATTTAGAATTTTAATCTTCAAAATGAAATTTAATAAATTGAATTTAATTATTTTGAAATTTACTTGACAATTAATGCCATATTTTTTATTCAACAGATCATTAAATGTCATGACCATTCAATTCACTATAGAAGTCTCTTGGGCTTGTGAATCCTGATCATCCTCATACCCATAAACTCAAAGAGATCCACAATTTTGACATAAGTGAGTTGGATGTTGAGGCCTAGAAGACTCACCCACATCACCTTATGCTAAAGGCCTAGTGTGTTGTATAAGGGTTTGAGTTAGTGAGTTAATGGGCTTTAGGGTTTCCACCTCAACACCCTTCTTCACAATGGAAGGGGTAGTGAAATGCTAAAAAATTGGTCTAGATAGAAGTCTTAGTGCCTAGTTTTGGAAATGTTTTTCCCTCCCTTTGTCTTGTGCAGAGTCCCCAACTCTACCTTGGAACTCTCACATGTCAAAGTAATTAGGGATCTCGTTGAGGAAAAAATTGCAATAGATTTTCTTCAAAAATTATTGTAGGACCTCATTGTTATGGCATGAGAATGGTCAAAAACCATCCACCACATATCCCAAAAAATATTTTGCATCCCATAGTGGTGGAATCAGTGGATATGGAACCTCTTGCAAGTGCCATGGATGGGTTTGTTAGTTCATGGGTCGATGACCAATGAACACAAGTTAGATTTCATTTTATTTTTCTTTAATATGGTCTTAAAATAATTTTTCTGCATAAAACTACCTTAGTTCTTCCCTCTTGTTTGACCAACTATTGATTTTTCCACTCATGCATACTATGTGAGAGACAATGGATTCTAGTGAACTAGTGAGGGTGGACCTATGGGAGTTTGTTGTTGATAGATCTCTCAACCTTCCAATTAACACCTCGAGATTTCTCTTATAATTTTTTATTTGACCTAATATTTTTTTTTGCATTCTAGGAGGATGTTGAGGCATTGAAGGAGGGGTTTATTGTGATTGTTCTTTAGCAAGTTTTTGAATAAAAGGTGAATCAAGGTTTTAATCAACTAATGGTGTATTATCAACTCCTAGAAATTAAACACATCCACTCAAAAAACTAATTTAATATATCTTTTTTTATAGAAAAAATATACAAAAAAAAAAAAAAACTTACCTCTTTGACCTCATTGGCATCATGGTAGAATTTTCGCAACAATTTGGTGAGCAAATGACAATGAATGAGCTCTCCAAGAATATGAGTGTGCACTCCAAATAACTTATAGACCACAAGTTTGAGTAGTAAGCTGAGATACAAATATAGAATTTTTTTTTATGTTTTTAATTTTTATGATAACTCACTGTAACACAAGAATGTTATAAGACACTTGCATTATGCTCACAAGGGGTCCAAAAGGTCGGGTGGCCACTTTTTGGTCCCCCATCTTTTTTCACATACCATTTAGTAGTAACCAATTAAGGGATAGAGTCCAAAATATCTCTTTCCTCCTACTTGGTTATAATAGCCTTCTTTAAACAATGAAGATAAATAAAAAATATCTTCTACATTAATCTCCAGAGAATAATTCAAAGAGATTCCTTGAGAAGATAAAGTAGAGGAGATAACATTATTTCATCTCCTTTATTTAACCAAATCAAAAAACAAGGAATTATTTTGATCCCCATCTTAGAGCTAGGTAATCTTGAAATTTTTCTTCCAAAATATATTTTCTCGTAATTCCCATTCATGAAGCTCCTTATAAAGAGAGAAATCCTCTTGAATTCAATTATATTCATACCTAGTTCTTTAATTTGAAAATTGATTCCATTTGAAACTTTTCATGCACATGTTTATTTTTCGAGTAAAGATTACCAAACCATATGCACTTTATTATTTAATTTTAAGAGTAACAAATTGAAGCTTTTAAGAAAGGAATATATTGCAATGCTAAAGGAAAGTTTTCCCTACAACCACCAAATAGCCATATTTTCCTTGATTGTATGATAATGAAGCCACATTAGTTGAAATTTGAACAAAGTTTTTTAGGAATGGAGAAAAGAGAAGAATAAAATATTAATGGGCCAATGATTAGAGTCATGCCACTACAAAAATTTAAATGGAGTTATCAAATTATCACAAATCCATTATGATGAGAGTAAAAATATATCTAGATGATCTAAAATAGAAGTAGATTCACATCTATTGTTTCAAGTCTAACTACCTTCACTTGATTTAATATCTACAAGATTAAGAAAAGAAAATTTTTCATGGAATGAAAAATGAAGAAGAATTAAGTCTACTCGATCCCCCAAGTTTCTCATCAAGAGAAAGAATGACATCAAAGTCCCCAACCAAAATATAAGGGATCTATGAAAATATTGAGTGAACAAATTGAATATGTGACCACAAAAATACCTTGCCCTAAAAATCTATTTACACTAGAATATTGGATAATAAAAATTGATTACCAAACCAAAACATGTACCCACCAAAGATAAATAATGCTTACTCATTAACCGGGAGGAAGGTGTAATTTGACGAGGGTCCCACAAGCAAGCTTAACCACTAGTAGATCATTGTGCACCCATACATTAACATTGACTACCTCTCCAAAAAAAAGAAGACATAGTCAGCATGTCCTCCACATAAAGCTTTACTTCTTGAAGGAAAATAACATTAGGCTTATAAATGTTGATGAGATCTTGGACAACCTTTTGACAAGGGGAGTTTCCCAAACCCCTATCATTCCATGAGAATAATTATTTTTAAAGGGGAGGGAAATGTGAATCTAAATTTTAGGAATTACTCCAAATTTAAGTAAGGATTCATTTGCCATTTTCCCTTTTCTCTTGGGTTTTTTCTTCTTTTTAAGAGTCTTTTGTTGAAGACCCCAATGAGTAGAAATTTTATTTTTAATTCTAACAACATCTTTAACTCCAATATCATGAAGGACTATTGGCATAACAAAATCTATAAATTTATCAATTATAACATTGTTGAAAATAAGATCCATAGCACTCAAATCAATACCAACCAGATTTTTTGGATGTTGTCCACCATAGCCTTCTTGAGGCAACATTGGGACATCAAATAAATTTTGGACCTCTAGTTATGGGAGCTAGGGAGAATCAGGAAGTACTAAGTCCTTATTAGCTAAATTATTTTGAACTAAAGAAGGTAAATTCTTTTCAACCAATGAAGTATCAAGATCCTCAAAATACTATAATATATCAAAAATGTTATTTCAACTCCCCTTGTATGAGTTATTTTCTTATGTGTATTAGTCCTTCCTCTATTACAAGACCACATAGGAATAAACCCATTGGATTTAGGCCACTTAGATTTAATTAGTGATTTTCATTTTGCATTCATATTTTCTTTCACCATAGAAATATCTTGTTGAAAAGGAGCTTCAAAGACTCATTTTGGAAATTTTTTATGAAGATGACCATAATCATGATAGATACACCATTGAAAATAAAGGGTTTCATAATCCATGTGTTGAATCCAATTTATATTTCCCAAGCAAATTTTTAATAAATTATGCAAAGGATTATTGAGATCAACCTCTATATAGATATAACCATATGTAGTTACCTTCCTCAAGAAGGGTCTAGAGGTTTCTCCATAATTGATGCTATAGAATGAAGAATATAAGGTCGCTAGAATTCCATGGGTAATCTAAGAAGATGAACTCAAACTATAATCCAAGAAGGGAGCTCCTCCATTGCATCAAAGCCAACATTCCAAGGCTTAATAAGTAAACCTGCTTGATTGTGAAAATGTGGTCCTCCTTCAAAATCCTTATGTCTATATGCCATTCTAGTGAAGACTACAAAAGAAAAATCCATCAGTAGCCAAAACAACCTCCAAACCTATATATGGCTGCAATGTATTACAAAACCAATTTTCCAAGAAAGGAATCTTGAAAACCCATGAACTTACACATCAATACATTTTTAGATATAAATAAAACACATTCCCTAGCAATGATTTCTAGATTAATAACCACAATGGGTTGTTCCACACTCTTTTTCAAGCATCCATCTCCAAAAACTTTTCTCTATTATTTGATCAGTCTTAACATCATGCATAGCTTACATGAGAAAATTTACAATATTAATATGCCCAAAAGTGTAATTCTCATCCATCCAAATAACGTCTTTAAATGAAAAAGACAGGGGTCCATTTGGACCCCCTCTATGTCCATCCATATGAAAATTGAAAATGTCTACCAAAATAGCTTCAAAATATGCAATGACTATTTTCAAAGAAGAAAACATAAATAATTATAGTAATCAAAAGAATCTCAAAAGATGAGTTTCTCACAACCACACACAAATAAAATAGTGAAGGAAAAATGGTAGAATAAAGAAGATTTCAATCACATGCAAAGCATATGGCTCACATGCAACAACCTTGATAAAGAAGGAAGCCTAAAATCCTAAAACCCTTTTTCCCAAGCAACCATGCCATTTTACTAAAACTATAATGCCTTAATTTTAACTTTGATATCTCTTAATTATATTGGAGTTGGGTGGACTCCAATACCCTCTTAGAGTGTTAGAAAAGGGATGGAACTTGATACCTTGCCAAGGTATGGGGGTCAAAGAAATTATGATATGATCTTTGGAATAGGAATCAAGCTAAGTATAAAACCATTGGCTAAGGTTGTGGTGAACATGTGGATTTTCATGGTAGATAATTCCCTCATCCTATTCTTGTGTTGTTTCCTTGAGAGAATGTTCTTATAGGTTAGATCCTGATCACCATCATGGTGGGGGTTCCACTCTCTCATAGGTTCATCATTATGATTTATGGCTTACTTTCATGATGTTTAATCATGTCTTCCTATTTATGATTTTCTTCCTTAAGCTTATACATATCTGCCAAGATGTCACAATGGTCTTTATTGAAACAACAATCCACATTAGACTAAGGAAGACCCCTATTCAATTGTTGGTGTAGGAAAGTGATCCTCAAATTTTTAGTTCATTATTTTCATTGAAGAACCATTTTATGATATTATGTTGTAAATTGAATTTATTCTCCAAAGTGTCGACCCTATCCTTCAAAGCACTTGTAGGGTCTACTTTTCTCCTTCATGCCTTTTAAAGAATCCTTCCTAAATCATCTAAACATCCAAGAACATTATCAGGGCTCTCTTCATTCTCCTTGTTCATACCACTTAAACACTCTTTCTTCTAGCCACAAATTGGCTTACCTTTTCTATTCAATATGTTCTTTATATTTACATTGCCACATATTATGCTTTAATTTAGCATATCCCTAATAATGGTTTTTCAAACTACATTTGTAGTTTACAAGTGGACTCAAGATCATTACTTTGGCTATTTGAGATTGTGTTCTATTTTATTTTTTACTATTTTGTACTTTGGTATGCTTGACTCATGTAAGTTCACACATCAAAGTGGAATTTGCAAATTGTAATGGTGATTTTAGTGCATACCTACCCTTTTTCCATTCATTTTATGCCACTTTGTGTGGGCATCTTGAGTATTTGGTCTTAGTACATGATTTTTTCTATTTAGGCACCTCCTTGACCCAAATTTCGAGATTGACTATCACAAGTTACAAAATCTTAACCCTTCTCAACCAATTCCTAGTCACGAGATTTTTCATTCATAGGTTTGATTATGAAGAATGGAATTAAACTCTCAAATTTAAAATTCAAAATTAAACACAGGCCTAAGCCAAACCCTTTCCAATTAGACATTGTGTATCATTTTCTGTATCAAGACATTCAAATTGTGTGTCTAAGCCAAATATAAAAAAAGACTCCATGTGTGCCTCATTCAACCATCTTATATTATCTAGTTTCCATGACAAAGAATTTTCCACCAATTTAATAACCTTCCATTACCTCAATTATCACCCAAACTTTCTAAGAGATCCATATCTAGATTTAACAATTGTCCAAATCACTCTTACTTTTTCCATCACTTAACAACGCATAAAACATCAAAATAAATGCACAAAATGTGTGCTATACCATAACATCCATTATTAAACACAAAATTAAACACCGTTATCCTTTGTTATCAATTTCAACATTTATTTCTATATACATAAAAACCTTTCGTAACTCATCTCTTGATCTTAGTTAATTGATTGATTGTTTAATTACATGTAGTAGCCTATAAATCTTTAGAGATTTTTACTGTTTAAGGCAATGTAAGCAGAAAATGATAGGGGTAATAGTTAAAAGGATACTAAGTTCATAATATCCATCACAAATCATGCGCGCACTCTAAATCTCATCCTAAATTGACTGAAAAAAATAAAAATAAAATTAAAAACAAAAGGAATTTGTGAAACAACTTTGATTAGAAGAAAAACGCATAGCTGGGTGCAAAACAGATCGCCCCACCTGATAAAAGAATAAACACAGAGCCCCATTTTAACAGATCTATGAAATAAAAACCATAATAATTATACACATATGATAACAATGCATTCACTTAATTGATTCATCCTCTCCAGAAGACTGGTACCATATTATGAACAAAACAATGAGAATCACAATGGCCACACCCACAGGAAGATTCTTCTGATGTTGTACGCACCGAATAAGAATTACAAACAGGAGTACCTCCTCCTCTCTTACATATCGTTGACAACAATCTAATCACCAACGCCAACGACAGAGACGAGATCGAATCTTTGAATCATCTTGAAGATCAAGGCAGGGCACATTTGGTTGGAATTTCGCCATATCAATAAACTGCTTTACACTCATTGCGACTTCGTCTGGCAGTTGCCCCTGATCTCTGAAATATACACAATAAATCTCCCCTCAAAAGATTATTTCATATATTCAAATTCCATTTAATATTAGTGCCCGTTAAGTAATCAAGAATGAGAAAATACATGAAAACAGAGCAAGAGAACAAGTAAAAGGATTTTTGTTACCCCTCAAAAATATAGCCCTTGATGAACGAAACCTCAAAAAGGGCCTTCTTCCATTCGTTAAGTACATGCCTCTCAAACCCTCGAGTGTACTTATGAAATGTTCGAGCATACACACTCTCTTCATTCTTCAGTCGAAGCTCAGAAGGTTGAACTCCAAAAAATACAGGAATAATGGGAGCCCCTGTTTTGAGGATGAGCTGCAGCTCCTTCAAGCACCAAACTGACCGTACATAATTGGGCGAAAATATGAGAATATGAACAGAGGCTGAGTGAATGGCTTCTTATATTGCTTGAGTCACGTTTTCCCCAGCTTGGATTGAGTTTTTGTCGAAAAACACCTTGAATCCTTTGTTTTTCGAGATTATGAAAAATGAGGCTGGCTATACTCTCCTTCACATCGTCTCCTCTATGATTAAGAAATGCGTCAATATCCAGTCTTGTGGGAAGAATTTGTAAGGAGCAATATAACTGACCCATTTTGTTATTCCTGCATTCAAATGAAAAAAACACGTGTACAGAAATTCTAACTACACCCTGAATCTGTGCATGTAAACATTCAGAACTCTAAATTGAAGGCCAAAAGCTTATTACCTAAACTGTCACTTGGAGGAGTTTTCCACTAATATGTTAAATTTTACCCTGCAATAACTTGAATACAGAATTCGTATATATCTCTAATGTTTGAAAATAGATCTATCACACATTTAACTCAACTTCATCTAATAAATATTCACATCACTTGGAATTCGCCACTCCTCCTTATGGGTATTGGGAAGCCCAATTGCATGGTCTCTCGACATCCATATGATCTAGATGGTAGATTGGTAATTGTGTGTATGAATCATTATTTGCTTACAATCCCACTTCACCAATATTAACTTGACAAGAATGAATATTGTAATCCTACTTGTAGCTTGTGTAGAAGTTTGCAATTTAAAAACGTGTCTTCCTATTTTTTCAATTGTTCTCCAATAAGAAATGAAGAACACTCAATTCAAATTTTTAAAAGAATGTCATGTCATGTTCTCTACTCTTATTTGAGCATTGGCTATTAAATATTTGACACCGATTTTAACGTTTTTCTATGCAATATAAATTTAAAAATTGATCATAAACTCCTTAATTTAATTACTTATAACAACAATTATGTGTGGTTAGGAAAATGAGAATTGAAGCTTAAACAACAAGCATTATCTTGTAGTTATATAAAATCATTGAGTGGTGTGGAATGCATTTTGTGTTTTTAGTTTTGTGAAAAATTAATAAGAGTTGAATTTCACTAGTATCAAAACAAGGAGAAATGGGTTTCATCTCTGACTTTGGCTTTCTACCAATTAAGAAACAAACAATCTTCTATGCATTCTTCTTAGATTCTCTCCAAAACAAGATACAACAAATTTCTTAACCACCAAGGAGAAAATGTGATGAAAACAACCAATCCTTTATGCATTCTTCATGGTTTCACACTACAACTAAATATGACACATTCCTTTACCATAGAGGAGTAGATGTGAAAGGAAGTGTTGGCAGTCTAATGTCTTTCGTAAAATTGAAAGCAAAGGAATCAAGGTCTTATAATTACAAGAACTCAATCCATGTTGGGTACAACATATACTAAATTGAAGAATCTATTCATTCAACTTCTATTCATGTCACCACTTTTTCTCCTAATTATGTACAATCGGTTTGGTATTTGAAGGAGCTCTAGCTCATCGTCAAAATAGGCTATCCCATCATTCTTGTGTTTTTTGGAATGTATGCTTGAACCTTTCTTGAGCACAATGGAAATTTTGAGACCTGTTTACTTGAGGAATGGAAAAAGCAACTTTTGAGGTTTCATCTACCAAGGGTTATATTTTTGAGGATTTGTGTTGGGACTCAAACCTGTAGTGTCAAAATTTTCTTGACTTCTAACTCTTTTGTGCACTTAGGCCCCATTCTTTTCTATCACATATAACCAATCTAAGAAATCTATGTATGGCTCTCCATTTGTCAATTTTTCTTATGTGTTTTCCTTTGTCATCCCCCATGTGCCTACCATGCATTGGAAGTTACAAGGATCCTAAAAATTTCAAAGTGTGTAGATTTCATGTTAAAATGTTTAAAGACAATGTTAAAAAAGTGAAGCAAAGGATTAATAAGCTTGTTACGATGGAAAATGAATAATAAAAATAGGTTAGGCTATTGCAATCCAAAGCTCACCATATTATTACAAAAAATTAGGTCACTCCATCTCATATCATTCCCCTAAATGTTCATTTACAAACAATTAAACCTTTGTTAGGTTGATTATGAAATGCAAACCATGGCTTCCAAGGTCTTCAACCATATGCTAGATTTGATGGATATGATATTCATGAAGGGGATGCACATGTTGAGTTATTTTTAGAATTTATAGAAAAAATTCAATTTGAAGATGAGGACATGGGGATGAAATTTGTTGTTAGGTTTCGATATGGAAAGAAACATAAATGGTATGAATGGTTTTTCGAGCACTCCTTTGTTTCTTGGAACAACCTTGTGGTTGCATTTGAAGATGAATATGCACTCAATTTTGACCTTGGTGCTCTTGTCCAAGAAATAATAAACATTTGATGGCAAGAGGTAGAGTCAAGGATGGACTTCAACCACAAGTTTGCAATTGCCTTTTCAAAAATCCCAAGTGATTTAAAACCTAACACAACTACTTTCATTGATACATCTTTCAAGACATATGAAATTGGTTTTAGTTGTTAACTAAATTATTTCCATATAAATTGAAATATTATAGTATTGAGTGATTCTTTTCACTTCATTGAGGATCTATCCACACATTTGATAATTTTACTAAGATGTATCTAAACCAATTCAAGATTAACATTGGCCTTGGATATTTTAATTAAAAAAAAAACCAAACCACAATCTATGCTCATGAATTCAAGAGTATCTTTAAAAACAACAAATATAATTCCAACTAATACCTTGGGTTGCATCACATTACTACTTGAATTATGACCAAAGCTTGATACAAGTCATATATCATATTATCTATGTGATAAACAAATTATCTTGTTGGAAGTTTGGAATGTTGAAAGCTTGTGTTGTTTGTGAGTTGGTTAGGTGTTTTCATTGATGTCAACCCCTAGTAGTGGAGTTATTGGAAGCTTGAAGTTGTTGGTATTGATGTCAACACATTGTACTATTCTTGTCATTGATATCTTACTTCAGTATAGCTGCAAAGGTTGTTCATCTGACTTGTGTTTGCAGAGATCGTTGTAGTTGGAAAGTGTTGCATGTTGTAGAGATGTTAGTAATGTTCATGAAGTTAGTTCACTTGGTTTCCAAGTGCTTTTGAGAAAATTTAATAAAAGAGAGTTTAGTGTGACAGAGTGGTGTTTAGTGTTTCACTTTGTATTTCTTCATGCTTGAAGATATGCTCATGTGATTTGGACATGATGATTAAAGGTGTTCAGAGGTGTCATATCCATCATTTCAGGTTTTGGATCATAGTGCAATGGAAGATGTGGTTGATAGTATGTTTTTTTGGTGACATAAGGTGTCTGGGAGAAATGAGATTGCTCTGCATTTCTTTGTAATGGATTTTTTGATATTGTGGATTTGGGAACATGCTTATAATGTTTTTATCTATGTTCCCTTGAAGATTCAGGTGTTGTGGTGCTTTGTAACTTGTAGTATGGTGTGTTGGATGTTTGTGCCAGCATGTCTAATTGCACAAAATAAAGGTGTTCTTGAGTTTCAAGTGGTTGTAGTACCTATGTAGAATATTCTAATGATGTTAGAATATTTTGAGATGTTGTATGAATGTTACATGGAGTGTTGTTGAGTGGCTTGTGAGATGTTTTCAGACCTTCAGAGGTGTGTTTGGTGTTGTAGACACCTAAAAATGACCTAGGCCTGCAAGCTTCATTTTTACCACCTTCGTCCTAGCATAATTAGGTTATCTAATTATGTCCTTGGTCCACATTCGACTATTGATTAAATAATTCATAATTATTTAATTAATTCATGTCATTTGTTCCTCCTTGATTATTAAATAAATAAATATTACTTATTTATCTAATACGTCATTAATTATCTAAGTCTTCCTTTAATTAAATAAATTTCATAATTTATTTAATTTCCCTTCGTCATTTTATGTCTTCTTGATTAATTAAATAAATCTTATTTATTTAATCACATCACTAATTAAGTCCCCTTCTTTCTAAAATTAAATAGATTCTTATTTATTTAATTTTTGTCCACTATCCACTATAATTAAATAATTATTTTAATTATTTAATTATTCATTAGCCTCTTCTCTCATAAATTAAATAAATTTTATTTATTTAATTTAGCCAATTCTCTTGAGTTTTGAATTAAATCATTATTTAATTCAAAATAATTCCTTTTGTCACATTCCTCCATAATTAAATAATATCTTTATTATTTAATTATTTACTGGTCAGCTAGGGTAAATAAATTTTATTATTTAACTTCTCCAGCAACCTCTTTGTCCGTGCCATCCTTATCTTCCAAATTAATTCTTGACTTTTGACATCTCATTTAATTTCAACCATTGATTGAATTATTTTATAATTCAATCTCCACCCTCCATCCTTATCATTTGCCCTAATTTTGACCTAACCCTAATGCACACAGCAACATTCAATCTTAAGCATTGATCTTAGGGTTCTTGTCATCTTTTCATCCTGGCCACACATTCAAAATTGCAGTTTTTATAAAAGGGCAATTTTGTTCACATTGGCCCTCCTGGTTCTCCTGGCTCTCTTTCTCTCTTGACTTCTTGCACTCTTAGTCTCTCAGGTTTAGATTTCAATTTATGCTACTAGTTTTACAGTCATAGTCATTTACAGTCATAGTCATTGTAGTCCATTGTAGGGTCATTTTATTTTCTGCAAATCCTTCAACACTTGCATAGGGCTTAGTCTTTAGTCATAGTTGCTCACATAAATCTGAGGGCATTTTTATTTATCTGCAAGCTAGGAGGTGTAACAAAGATTAATCATGGAAGGTGGAGACTTAGGGTAACTTCATCCCTTTTGTCTTCAC